>APFE031045969.1:103225-117778 GCA_000404065.3 Pinus taeda
TAACCTCCTCCCCTAGAGGAGGAGGAGGAGAAACAGGAAAGTGAACCCCAAGCCATTCCACCCTTTCCTAAGCGACTCACAGTAACCACACAACCCAACCCAGAAGAGGATGAGCTTCTGGGAGAACTCAAGCAGTTGTGTGTGAAAATACCACTTCTCCAGGCCATAAAAGATGTACCCATATACAACAAATTGATTAAGGAGAAGTGTTTCAGGCACCCAAGCAGGCGAAAGAAAGATGCCTCAACCATCAATGTCATAGGACAACTGTTCGATCTCATGTTGGGGCAAGTAATCTATCCAAAGTATTTGGACCTTGGGAGTCCTGTAGTTAATTTACACATCAATGGAACCATTATACCCCACACTTTGATTGATCTAGGGGCCGCCATTAATGTGATGACCAGGGACACCATGCTTAAGCCCAACCTTCAGAGTTCCCTAAGGAAGACCTCGACAGTGCTGCAATTAGCAGACCGCTCCACCGTGACTCCTGAAGGGATTGTGGAAGATGTCTTGGTCTCTGTTGACTCCTGGGAATACCTTGCGGACTTTTTGGTCCTTCAGCCAAAGGCAAAACTCACGGAATATCCCCTCATTTTGGGAAGGCCTTGGCTGGCTACTGCAGATGCTTACATCAGCTGTCGAGCCGGAAGCATGACCATAAAAAATGGGCCTATGTCCAAATAGCTGGCCTATGAGAGAATGTCATTTGCCATGAAGACCTTGGTGTCCTTACTATCGAGTAAATACACATGCACCTAAATATTTTCCTGAACTTATTGCTCAGTAGGAGGAACACAACCAAGCCAAAGGAGCTAATTTAATCTATGTCGAACCTCAAGATCCTAGTCATACAATGCAACCTAATATTAATGTTGTTACAAGTAGAGGAAAGACGAATGGAACTGATATAGGAACTCCGGACCCGATAGCCATCATAAGACCTGCATTTCCAAAGAAGACTTAGGATCCAAATCAGCACAAGGACTACTATGAGGACACAGTTAAACTTTTTCGACAGTTGATTTCTTCGCAAGGATCTTGCAGTGAACAATAGGAGAAAGTAAAGGTCTATTAGGAGAAGCATTATGCAGAACCTGTCCAACCCACAATGGATTGGTTTAAGTTATTTCTAAAAATTATGAATGATGAACAACTCATAGGTTAGTTGTGGAAAAGGTTAAAGACTATCGCTAAGGATGATGTGTTTCCTTAAGAACCAATTTCTGCAAATTTACCTGAGTGGCATTCTAGGAGGGTGTGATGGAACAAGAAGCGAACTGGAAGGGAGTTTCAAGTGGATGCTCAGATTGCAGGTTTTAAAATTAAGGATTCATGTTGGATTTGGGCTTAGATGTTAATATTATACCGAGGAAAACTTAGGAATTTATTGAAAAACCCAAGTTGGTCTTCTCCCCTATTAAGTTGTGGATGGAAAATCAATATTGCATTCTTCTTGTTGGAATATTAGAGCATGTTGAAGTTGATATATTTGGTGTCAAAATTTATGGAGATTTTGAAGTTATTTATATTATTGGGCATTGACTGGGCTTTCGAGAATTATTTAGTCATTGATTTGAAGCGTGAAACTATGACTTTTGAGGTGGATGGTATTTGCATTATACAACCACTTGATTCTTATCAAGCCTCGAGATTTACTGAACCGGTCGACGAGGTTGAGTCACCTAATGTGGTGTATCAATTATACCACCTCATTTTTGGGAGGTGATAATAATATATTAATCCCACAGTAGTTGGATCTATCAATTGGTGTATTATTCAAAGTACCAAAGTTGGAATCAAGGCTACGATGGAATATTTCTAGCAAGGTGCTCATGAACTTAGTTCTTAACATTGTACCATTATTCAATGTGTCCATTGGATTGTTACTAAGGTATGTGAGTATCCTATTTTCAATGCTACTAATTATGTTGTCAATTTTTTTAAACAAATTGATTCTTGTATAGAGGAAAGTCGAAAGATTACTTTAATGAATGTATCTTTTCAAACAACGTCGACAAGGTGGTGGGAATCCCATTGAGATCAGCTTCAAGATTGGAACACAACTAAGGTTGTTTTGATTTATTGGTGTCTTCCACCACATGAGATTCTAAGAAAAATCCACACTTATGATGGTCGTACCTGCCCCCAAGAACATGTTGTGCATTGTTGTTCCATATGGTAGGTTGATGGCCTAACAGTTGAATAAGACCACATTTATTTATCCATTCTTTGGGAAGCATTTTGCAAGCTTGGTATTTGCAGGAGGAGTTGAAACGAAAAAAAGAAAATTGGGAGGTGTTGTCTATCCAGTTTTGTACATTACTTTTCATTCTCTAACACTGATGAAAAGATTACTTTTCATTCTCTAACACTATTGAAAATATAGCACAATCCCTTAGAGCTATCAGGGGAGTATTTTTTTTAGGTGGGGATATTTTAGGAGAATGTGGCAGGTATGGAGGATTTGCACACCAATCTGACTTAGGATTTCATGAAGTTGTTGCTTGCAGTAAATTTAATAACGATATGGATGACGACCTAGAGGAGCTACAATATTTTTCCTTTAAAGAGTCTGAAGGAGAACGAAAAATAAAATATGATCCTATACATGATGTTCCACATCTGGAGCCTCTCAAGTTGAAGAAGATGTGTATTGGAGTTGAAGATAAACGAAGCTTGCTTCTATTGGGGATTATTAGGATGACCAGACCACTCGAGAAATATTTGACCTTCTTAAAGAAAATGAGGATTTATTCCCTTGCTATGTCCTAGAATTGAAGGGGATAAAAGGGAACTTGGAGGAAATGAAAATGGCACTGAAGCCAAATGTGAAACCAGTTAAGCATTGACCATATAGATTGAATCTATGAGTCAAGAAGATAGTGAAGAGGGAAATTGACAAAATTCTAGTTACTAGCATTATATTTCCGTTTCATGAAGTTGAGTGGATAATTCCCATTGTCATTTATGATAAGAAGGATTCAAAGGAAATTTGAGTATGTGTTGACTATCGCAATCTCAACATTGCAAGTGTGCATGACCCATTTCCAACTCATTTTAGTGATGAAGTCTTCAATAATGATGGGGGTAATAAGGCCCATTATTTTACAGATGTTTTCTCTGGGTATCATCAAGTTTGCATTGCAGAAGAAAATAAGAAGAAGACCACCTTCACTACTGAATGGTGATCCTATGCTTACAATGTTATGCCCTTTGGGTTGAAGAATGCCCCAGTTATTTTTTTGCGAATTGTTATTGTTGCTTTCTGTGAATACATACATAAGTTTCTTGAAGTTTATATGGATGATTGAATTGTTTATATCTTGCTCAAGAATCATGCTAGCTTGTTGAGGCTTATGTTTGATAGATGCAGATAACTTCAAATATCTTTGAACTTGAAGAAATGCATTTTTGTTGTGCCTTTTGGATATTTATTGGGGCATATCGTCTGCAAGGAGTGAGTATGTGTGGACCCTGCTAAGGCTGTGATAATACTAAATATGTTGCCACCTACTTTTGTCTTACACTTGCGGTCGACTTTGGGACATACTGGTTGTATCGCAGGTTTATAAGAAATTATGCCTGGATCACAACACTGCTTGAGAATATTTTGGAGAAATATGAACACTTTTTGTGGGTTCCTAAATGGGATGTTGCATTTGATACTTTGAAGGAGAATCTTGCCAATGCACCTATCCTGGTTTACACTGACTGGAATAAGAAATTCCATGTCCATGTTGATGCATTCAGAATTCCCTTGTGAGCTATACTAACGCAACCAGGTGAAGGAAACTTGGATCATCTTATCTACTTTGCAAGTAGGAAACTTTCCGATGTAGAGAATAATTATACTACTACAGAATGGGAATCTTTAGTTATGGTTTATTCTCTCCAAAATTATGACATTATTTTTTGCGAGGTCCATTCAAGTTTTTCACAGATCACTCTATGCTGGAATATTTAGTTAACAAACTTGTGCTTGAGGGAAGAATTTTTCGTTGGTTATTGTTATTTAATGTTTAATTTTGAGGTGATTTTCAAGCCAGGAATATCTAATGTGGGGCAAGACATTTTTTCCAGGTTAGAGTCAGGAGAAGCAGGGGGATCAGTTGATGACTAGTTATCATATGCTCATTCGTCTCATATTGAATATGTCCTTGATTACTTAGAAGATATTACCACTTTTCTTATTTCATTTTAATTCCCTTGTGATTATCATAGTGTGCAAAAGAAACATTTTTTGGTCAGAGCAGCGAAATATCAACTTATTATGGGTCAACTATATAAGATGGGACTTGATCAAGTTTTTCTCTGTTGTATCCTTGATCATGAACGTGAAGGTGTATTATGGGAATGTCATGTTGGAGGGAAAGATACCGTTCGAAAGATCTTTCAAGCTTACCTTTGGTGACTGACTCTCTTTAAGGATGCAAAAGAATATGCGAAGGCTTATGATGTATGTTAACAGGTTGGCTGACTATCATGTCGTGATGAAATACCCTTGCATCTAGTATAGGCTCTTGCTACTTTTGAAAAATGGGTTGTGGATTTTATTGGGCCTATCCACCATCTTTCTCGGCATTCACATGCTCGATATATCATTTCCGCAACAGATTATTTAACTTGTTTGGTAGAACCTACTTTGGTTAAATATTACACTGTTGATATGGCTGCTTGATTTATCTTTGAAATCATTTTTACTAGATTTGGTTGCCCATGAAGACTTACCGTTGATCTAGGTTCCCATTTCATTAATGAAATTGTTTAGCCTCTAATGCATAATTTCATGATACAACATCATATTAGCACTCCTTATCATCCGTAAGCTAATGGGACTGTTGAATCTTTTAATAAAATTTTAGAGAAAGGGCTTACCAAGATTTTTTCCATAAAAATAGATGATTGGGATGAACAAGTTCCCGCTACTTTGTGGGCCTACTGAACTACAGTCAAACTATTGCACCAGGATACTCCTTTTGAACTAGTTTATGGAAAAGAAATTATTGTTCATGTTGATTTTATTGTTCCTAATCTTTTTATTTCTCATGCAACTCGAATGTATGAAGATGAGTCCATTCCTGAACGAGTGCATGACTTATTGCAATTAGATGAGTCTCGATTTCTTGCTCATTTTCATCAAGCTATTGACAAGGAGCGCCAAAAGGCTTGGCACAATCGAAACAATAAAAAAAAAAAAAAAATTGTGGGCAATCAGGTATTTCTCTATGACAACAAGTATCACAAGCATCCTGGTAAGCTTCAAATGCATTGGTTGGGTCCTTTTTATGTTGTAGAAGTCAAATATTCTGGTGTTGTTCGACTTTCTCAACTTGATGATATGATTTTCTCTAGATGGGTGAATGGCGCTCACATGAAACCCTATTTTTTTGTTCCGCCCTTGAAATAATGTGTCCTCTCCTTGCGATAGTAATAAGTAGGATTTAGGGTAGTAGCTTCAATAAGTCTTTTGACAAGTTAGTATTTTTTGTTTTTTTTGTCCTTTTTGCAAGTTTGATGTCTTTTTAGTTGTGACCCACCACAACCCATTGTGGTTAGGGATATTTTGTCGTATTTTGTCTTATCAGTGTCATTAATGCTTGACTTATTTGACATTATTCTCAGTCATGTCATTGTTATTTACCAAATATGTCTCCCAATTCTCGACAATATTTCCTTCTACCATTACATTTTCTATTGCGTCACAACATTCATCGGTATGTTTCTAGATTGCCTACCAGTAATTTAAAGTTAATTCGAATTTCCTATGTCAAATGGCTAAGTCCCCCACCCAGACGATTGTTTTATTTTCCTCCTCTTCATCTTCATTTCCAAATTTTCCCTTCATGCATTCTTAGTTTCTACTATGGCTCTGCTATTGCCTATTCATGAATCCTCCTTGCCTCATCACCCCCGTGTTCATTTTGTGTACACCTTTTGTTCTATAACCATGGTTTGCCAAGCTATAAATGTTGCCAGTTTATTCCCTATTGAATCTCATATTCACTACGAGGATGACCTCTTGGGGAAGTATGATAAAGCCCATGTTATTGGTAATGACCTCTATGACCCCACTTTTTTCCCTGTGCTCTGGACCAAATTTTTATGGAGCCTAACACCTGTCCTAATGCCTACTCTACCATGAAAGTAAAAATAGTCTTTCGTCCCTTAAATTAGTCTACTCTCCTCCTTTTGTGTGATTTACTATTTTTTGCAACACTGGTGAGGTAATGTGCTACACCAAGTTTCTAAGAAGTCACCCTCATGGGGGTTGTCTTTGGTTGGACTACGAATACCCCATTCATATCATAGATATTCACAGAATCACAAGATTGTTTTTCATGGTGCCAACATGAGCTCAGCTTTTCAGAAAACCACTAAGCATGTTAAGAAGATATATGAGAAAAATTTGTATAAGAAGTACTGAACCACAAGTAAATTCCAAGAAGTTGTCCTCGATATCATCAATAATATGTGAATTTGCAGTGCTAGTACAATTATTTCCACTAAAATCATGCAACATTACACCAGAGGCGAATGCACATTAGATGCCATTGCATTTAAAGAAGCTTGCATCTGAGGTGATCAAATGAATTTGTCTAGCTATCTCCTTCATGAGTTATTGGAAGCTACTAATTATGCTTATGCTCTACCTACATACTTTATTTTTGGTTTTTTTTCTACTTCCTCTAGTTATGTCTAAATAGTTTTCTCCATAAGGTCGTGACATCGCCACAATTGAGAAAGATGAACCTATTGCAAATGTGTATGCCCCTTGGTGCAGAACTGAAGATACCATTAAAAAGGAATTCAATGATCAAGAATTTGGAAATTGGTTCAACAAAATAGATGTTGCAACAAGAACCATTTCACGGTTGTCACTTCCTCGACTCGAACAGTTCTCTCCTCCCGGGTTGTGTCATTGGTGCAGGATGGCCAGATTCAAACATTGTTGTAATGAAGCCTACCAAAGATGTCCCTTCATCATCGCGTAAACATTTTGAAGATGTGTTTGGAGATCTCCAACCCTAGCAGAAGAAGGCTAAGGACTATGTTAGTTCGACCTATGTTACTTGGTCTATGTTCGACTGTTATGTTCAACAAACTCTTCAGGTACATCAAGCCACCCCTATGTGCACTACACCGCCTACCATCACCTCCACCATCTCACATACTACCACTACCATCATTGACCTTGATGTCGATCCACCCTCCACTAATCATGTTGTTCCCATTGAGGAAGAACAACCCTTATCCCTACATGCAGCCTCTGAGACACCTCATTCATCATAAGAAATTGTACCAAACCATTCATATTCACCTACTATTGCAGATGAGCCAAGATATATAGAAACTGACTCTATTCTTGTTCATTCTACTGGTTTTCTTACTATTGTCATCTCCCCACCATCAACCAATCCTCCTCCCATTACCACTTCATCTCATCCATCTCCTTCAACCATTTCATCCATTTCTACCGAGAAAGTGGTTGGATTTATGAAATACCCTGACCAGTGTCTCCAATTCATTTCCCTTGCTTCCCAGTAGCATGACCTCATTACTTTTATTCTTGCCCCTATTCTTCATTGAATTGCACAGAATCAAAAGACAAGCGTCGAATGTGAATCCTCACTACAGGACCAATCAGAGCATTCACTTGCTAGTGACCAACCACTGCAATTGTAAATTCCACCAGCAAATATGGTTTCAGCTAACATCCTTAGTACCTGGTCTTCATCGCAATTTTTTTAGTTTAGTCATGCTTCAATCTCTCAATTGGAGCATTGGTTGCCTCATACAAAGACTAGGTGCACCAACCTTCAGGTCACTTGAGAAGAAAAACAACATCAACTTAATGTCTCCACTACATTCCAAACAAAGTTGTGTTTTGAGAAATATACATTAGAGACTCAGATAGGTAATGTTCCCTCTCAACTGAAGTCAATATCGCTTTCTCTTACTCACTATGCCAAAGTTCAACGTGAAGATCTCATTGCATGCTCCCCTGTTGAATATTGCACTTTTGTGGACGTGACATGCAAGCAACTTGTTACAAAACATATCGAGCTCCAGGACACTATCATCACTATGCAACATTTTTCATTAAACCCTTTAGTGCTCTATCAAGATAAGGCCACTAATAACATTCAGATCGACACTTCTATCCACACCACTTTACCATAGATTATGAAGGAGTCTCAACATATGTTCTGCCAAATTTCATACGACAACGACGTTCTTGCAAAGAAGAAGGCAACTCTTGATCCCTTGCTCGAGAATCTTCAACAAATGTTCCAGCAAGCACTTGCAACTACTAATATCAAGGCAAACAAGAAACCTCTTGATCAAGTTTACATTATAGATGCCCATATCAGCCAATTGGAAGACACGGCTCAAGAATTAAAGTGATTTCTCGATGACCTTCACCCATAAGAAAATAAACACTTCGTTACTTTGAGCACACTCTCTATTATTGATGATCAATAGCTTCAGGAACTCGTGCAGTCAAAACCCATTGATCTTAGTGCGTAGATAGTGGAAGAATTTTCGAGCAAAGTCTTTACCTTGTTAGACTCATGAAACTCATATGTTTCCGCCTATACAGCATTCAAAGAGTTTGCTCTTCAAAATGTTCCAAAGTTAGGTCCTTCATTTGAAAGTACTGCAACAGATCCAAGAAGAAGCCTCTCTGCATAGAGTTTAGATCCAGAACCAGAAGAACATTTACTCAAGGGGGAGTCAATGGGTTGTGGTTGATGCCTATTGGGTCCTTTATTTTTTAAGGAATAGCAGCTGCGGAGGATATTATGGACAAAGCTGCGAGAAATAGAGCACCAAAAGATGAAAGCGGCAATGGAATATATGTTTTGGGACTTGCGTAAACTAAAATAAGGGCATGCACTAAAGAACCAATATTCAATTTTGATACAATCAGCGACGAACCAAGGTAATGGCCTGAGGTACTATAAAACCATGGATCAAGCGAGTGAGGGACCAAAGAATAAATAAAGTGAGTGTGGCTATCAAAGAGGATGAAAAGCAGCAAGAAACAAGTGTTGATAGTTTCGAAAAGTTATAGGCAGTTCTGCAGAGTTTGGACAGTGTTGTAGAATTTGAACTTCTATGTAGAGGTTCATATTTTGTTGTAATGTTAAGGATGTGGGTTGTGTGGGAGAATGATTGCTTGTAGCAGATCAGGATATGTAATGATCCATTATGATAGTTGTTTTGATTTTTAATGTTGGTCACAAGTCCATCATGTGCCAAAAGATGTAAGGGATAAAAACTATTACAATCAAGCTCTATTGTTTTAATAAAAAAAGGAGAATGGGACTTCTGTCAATTATTTGTGTATTTTTACCACTTTTTAAAAAAATCACTTATGTTTATTTCTAGTTAAATGCATGAGTTAAATAGTTGTGAATGAATGCTTTAATGGTTGCGCAAGTTACTTACATAATTACGTCTAGATCCCTTACACCTTTCTATGGTTTTGGCTCGCCTCAAGTGAGACGCTCCTTTGATCAAAGGGAGTGAAAATGTCGATGAATTGCTAGACTACACGAAGACTTTTGTTGGCACCCTAGGTCGAACCCTGGGTCAAACATAATTTAAACTTTTCCGCCAACAAGGTTATAATGTACGACTAACTTTGATGCATTCAGTATCTATTTTGTTTTCCTAGATAAATTACAAATATAGTGGATGATATTGATGTATCTCAATAGATGGAAGTAAGTCCATAAAATGACTAATAGTTTAGTCATTACACACAAGGAATTGGTCATTACACACAAGGAATTGAAATAGTTTTCTTAAGCATTTGTATCTCTAAGGAATCAAGTGGAAGTAAAACTTAGTAGGATGATTTTCCGGTTAGTTTAAAAGTTGTGTATCTAGGGAAGTATCACTCATTAGTTGTAGAGACATGTATGTGGTTTGTAGTGTAATAGTGAGGTTACGAGACAACTTGTGGAAGATTCTTCAACAATTGAATTTGGGAGATCCTTGATTTGGGAATTCAGGGTGATGGAAATTCGGGAACGTAGGAATTCAACTTGGGAGCTACACCTTTACGAGGGTTAGGAGACAACTTGATGGAATTCAATCTAAAATATTTCAAAATAATTAAAAACGTTGATGAATAATTTACCAAACTGAGATCAATGGCAAGTATGGTTAAGGGAGGGTGTTGGAGATATTAACTCCTACTTGTATTATGCTTAATACCTGATTTTCTTCATCATATGTAACCTTTATGTGACTTATTTTCTTGTATTATTTTAGATATTGTTTGTTAGTTGGATTTAAGATGTTTGTTCAAATTAATATAGCTTCTATGTTAGTCGTAGTTGAAATTATTCTCTCAATTAACTAGAATGTCTTCTTAAATAAGTAATATACATTAATACATGATCTATTATATAAAAATGTAATATTATATAATGATAATAATATATGTAGAATAGCTTCTATATATAATAATTTTGTTTATATTCATATATTATACCACATCTTTCCATTAAAATATATTTCCATACTCTCTTGTAAGGTAAAAGAGTTAAAAAAAAAACACGACACAGGTTCGCTACTACTAGCATATATTGTATACAAATAGGACTTGTTTGTATACAAAATTAGATAAATTTTGTCCTATCAAAACCTGGATAAGCAATGATGTCCGTAAGCTTCAGTGATAATGCAATGTCAATGATAATGCATGCAGTACACCATATTTTGACTATATTAAATTTGATGGGCTTTATGCCTCACATATAGCATATGCTTTTGCATGTACAAAATGTAATTTTCTTTGATTAATGAAAATTACAAATTTCTCAAAAGGAAAAAAAATAAATATATTTCAAAAGTAACTTTTGATGGCTACCACTACCCAAAATTCTAGAGGAAATAACTATGGATCATTATTGTTCTTAATTCCTAAGAGGCTTGCGTAGATTTTGAGCACTAGTCCATTCCAATCCCTAAACACATGCCAAAAATAGTTGGATTAGGGTTTCAGTTAGATGCGTTGTCAAGATTAATTTTAATGAATCCCTTGGGAGGAGGCTTCCAGTGGTTTAGGCTAGAGGATCAAGGGAGGTATGGAGTGGAAATTGGAGTAGAAACTATAGGAGAAATGCTAAGGGCTTGAAGAAGTGAGGCCTCTTGGGAATTGTAAATCAAGTCCTCAGTAGAACAATTTCATCCAAGAATTGATTTTTTTATATTTTTCTCAATTCTTTTCCAATCAAAATCTTTTGAGGTTGAAAGGTGTTTGAATTTTTTTTATTTCTCTCATTTTAATCTCCCATACAATGAACTCTCGAAGTAATTCTCAGTCCTTGTTAATGATTGTATGAGAAAATTGCTATTATGAAATATATGCTATTACTCGATTGATCTGATTGTCTACAAAATGGTAATGGCTTTATCCAAAAGAAGAGTAGAAAAAGAACATACATTCAATAAAATGCTTACTTCAATACATTTAAAACATCAAGATAGAGTATATTTCTAATTCATAAAATGCTTACCTCAACATCCGTAAAAGAGGTTGGTGTTTCATTTCTTTGAAACTAATTGAAAAACACATTTTCTTTTTTAAAAATAAAATCCTACCTGGAACCTCTTTCCTATTGCTGGAATTGGTAGCTTTCCGTTTCCAAAATATAACCAGCGCAACCAACACCACCGCACCAGCCACACCACCAATGCTCAATCCCAACACCTTTGGGTGATGTTTTCCTGAAGTATGAATAATTGGCATCACTAAACTGAACTAGCAAATTCTTTTGAGATTCTCCCACTGATCTAAATATGCACGACAATATTACCTTCTGTTGCCCTTGATGCTCGTATAGAAGGACCACTTCCACTTGCTCTTGGGGCTGAGAACAAAGGCACACCATCACCGTAAAACTTGTAGCCGGCATAACACATTGCGCAGTTATCAAAGCAGGCGAGTCCGTGGCTAGTTCCAGCTGGACAGGAGCCCAAATAATTGTACATATTGTTCAGGCACTCATTGCATTCGCTCATACTCAGTGTTCTCAAACATTGAGCCAGAGAATAAACCCCATAATCACTTAGTGTACTGTAACCCACCTTACTGGACACAGCTTTCTCGATAAGCCTCTCTAAAAGAGAAGCAATTTTCCAATCCTTGACACCCCTTGCGTCTGTGCCGTTTATTGTAATGTCACCGCAGAACGCAAAGATCGCTTGTGATGCATCCGATACATTTGATTTTGAATAATAGTTGTGAGTGGCATATCTCAAAATGCATCCACTGAGAAGAATGCTTGCGTAACTGAGACTTCCATTACATAAATCTAAATGCTCTATAGCCTTTGAAACGCATCCCCGACAAGCAGAGGCATTCAGATCTCCCCTGCACTGAGCATCACCATAAATCTCTTCTCTGTTTTGTCCATAAATTGATTCACTGTAGCCCGTCTTGTTAACATTATCAACCAATGAATTCAAAACCACATTCAGGTTCCTTTGCAGGACACTTCCATTCGTAATATTATTATTATTATTATTGCCACTGCAATGGTATCCCAGGAGATGAGTAGGATTAACGGACGGAGGTAATGAGTGTATGGGTAATGTTAGTAGAAAGAGCATTAAGGAGAGAGAGAACTTGGATTTTGCAGTGAAAGGGAAACGAATAATTTCCCCCTTGTAATTACAGACAATGTTGGAGGAGGCGGCCATTCTATAATTGAAACCAATCTGCGGAGAACTTGAAAGAGTGTGAGAACCGGCTTTTCCTTTTTAGTAGAAGTCTCCGGTTGCAGAGACTTACTGGAAATTTCGACGTAGACGGAGAGGGCGCGTTTGGCCACGTCGACAAACTTAACGAACCTGTAATCGACATAAAGTCGGGGCCCTGCGCTTAATCCAAATAACACGAATCCGGTTGGGAGCACATTCTAAAAGTCAATATATTGTAATTCAATACCCACGCTGTATCTTAATACACCATCGACTCGAGTCATCGGAGATTAAGCAAAGACAGTAAGGAGTGGGGTCCTTCAGACAAATTGAAGCCGTAATAAAACACTATGCGATTCCGAAATTTGCGGAGCAGACATTGACGCGGCATCCAAAGACCACACTTTATTCCGTTAACTACGTAGGCGTACCATTGAATTGTTTCGACCTTGAAAATTAAGATGAAGTGTTCCTTTCCTCGACCATGCTCGACACTAGGGGTTAAATTTTACTGGTGATTCTACTTGTGAAGGAATTTTTTTATGAAGTTTTTATTTTTATACTGTACATCATATGATTTTTAAAATTTATTTGTATAAATTTTATCTAATTTTAAATTGTACAATAAAAGAACAATAGTTGTGAAATAATTTTCAAACCAAAAACATAACGTGCATGATTTCTCGGTTGGATACAACGACTCTTTTGGTGGCTCGCTCAACAACCGACTTTGCAGACAAGAAGTTGTGTTCAATTTCATTTCGGACAAAACCCAACAGTGTAATGCTATTTACTGTACAAACCGTTGTTGAAAGTCCAGTCCAATTTTTTACAGCAAATACAAAACAAACCTCAATTTTTTACATAACCCACTACCCAGAATTCAGTTGGTTTAATATCCCACTAAAGACAAATGGATTCAATGCATCAAGCTCTACTAAAATTTCAAACATATAAAAGTCCAGTCCAATTTTTTACAACAAATACAAAACAAAGCTCAATTTTTTACATAACCCATTACTCAAGAAATTACAATAAATTACCAGCTATAACAGTGTAGTTTTTATTTGTACAGAGAGGGAGAGATTTCAAAAACCTGGCAACGCAATCTCTCGCGGGTTAGTAGATCCAGAGTAAAGATGGATCTATTCTAGTTTAATTCCCGCATTTAAATAGGCTACATTACAAGTGAATACCATGGGTCAATACCATGTGCCATTTTGGTGAATACCATGCGTCAATACCATGTGCCATTTTTATTTTTATTAATATTAATATTAGGGTTAATAATATTTTTTTGCATGGTATTAAAAAAAAAAAGAAAAAAAAAAAAATTTATTTACCTTAACTCTCGTTTATTTATATTTTTATTAATTTACCATATCATTCATAAATACAAAGTGACTTATGGAATAAATATAAAAAATGTTTTATTTGTTTACCATGCTTATTTATATTTTTATTAATTTACCATACCTCTTTCACAAATATGGTATTTGGCCCATAGGATTCACTTAAATAAAACCTCTTTCTTGAGTCTTCATAAATAGAATGAGGGTTATGGACTAAATATAAAAAGAGGTTCTATTTATTTACCATGCGTCTAGTTTATTTATATTTTTATTTATTTACCATACCTTTTGAGTAAGTATAAAAAGATGTTTTATTTATCTACCATACTTCCACTTTACTTATATTTTTATTTGTTTACAACCTTGCATGTATATAAAAGATGCTTTATTTATTTACCATACCTCTCATTTCTTTATATTTTTATTAATTTACCATACCTCTTTTATAAATATGGTATTTGGGCCTTTGGCCCAT
>APFE031045974.1:0-37521 GCA_000404065.3 Pinus taeda
AGCCACTACATTATTCTTTTAATAAATCTTATTTGCTCTCTTTTGATAAGATGAAATGAGATATATCAAAGTTACCTAACCAAAACTTTGAACAAAAATTAAAAAAAAAATATTAAGAAAATAAGTAACATATAATTATTAATCATCTAGCAATCTCTCACTTTTTAATCATCTATAATCTCTCACTTTTAAATAAATTTGATAAATCCTTTATTTAGCATATAATTATTAATTATCTCTCCATCTCTCACTTTTTAAATAAACTTAAAAATACTTTATTTTATAAAAATATATATATTTTATAAATAAAAATAAAATAAAATCACACTACTTAAAAAAAATCATATGTAAAATAATTTAACTCGTCAAAATTCACCATCTTAAATTACCTAACGTGAAGCAAACAAAACAAAACTAAACCTAAAACCTATACGTAAATTAGGCACCTTTCTAATTTTGAAAAAACCTTTAAACATACACTACAATAACCAAAACTTTTATCAACCATGTAAAACAATTTCCCCGTTCTTCTAATCAACGGCGCTTCCCACCTTTATCACTAAATCTAGAAAAACACCACTTTTCAAATAAATAAATCCAGTTCAAGTAAGTTCGAAACGAGTTTGGTAATTAAATGACTATGCATAGCTATGTACATTATATCTTAGAAAAAACAGTAAATATTAGAGTATCTCATGTCTCAATAAAATATTTCCATTTAAAAACGCAATCGGAAGGTTTTGGTTTGGAAATCTTTCAGCACTGCTTCCATGTAATCGCCATCGACCGTAATCACTTTGAATATTTGCGATTTTTTAAACAAATTTTGAATCGCAGAGCACTGGCCATGTCGGTGGATATGAATATAAAATAAAATCTAAAATATAGATTAAAGTGGAAGTGAGAAAGAACTAGAAGTTGGGGCAAATTTATGACCGTTTGAGATGGAGCTGCTATATAAGAGATGCAGGCAAATTATGTCTTATTATTTTGAGCTCATCTTCTTCTGTATTCTGCATTGCTTTGAATTGGCTTCTGCTTGTTATTTTTTTTGGCTTTCACTGTGCATTTTCTTTGTCGACTTTTCTTTTACCAGCTGGTGTTTGTTGAATTTTCTTTTATTTTTTCCCTTTTTGGATTGGTTGATTTTATTTTGTTTGGTTCGATGCGGAGCAGAAGAGATGAAACGCATTGGTTGATTTTATTTCGTTTGGTTCGATGCGGAGCAGAAGAGATGAAATGAAACGCATGATTTCAGATTTCTGTGAAGGGTAATTACCTGAGCAGGTATGCTTCTGGTTTAAATTGAACCGATATATTTAAATATATGTTTTACCAGTATATTATATAGGTGTACAGAATTTATAATGCCCTCTGGTCGACAATGGTTTGGAATCTTAGATGACTCAGAGGATTGTTTGATGATTCTTTTTTCTTCTATTGCAGGGTTTTAAGTACTCAGACACAACTCATTGGGATTTCAACAAGAAAGTAATTCGAGGTAAACTCACTGACGCTTTAAATTCATTTAAAGGGTCAGCAGCTTACCTAGGTTTACCTAGGTTTTGACCTGTTAAGGATATTTTTAATTTAAAGTTTGATTTTATTTTAAAGTTTGAAATAAGATCTGAATGGACTGCCTTCCAGGAAGAGCCGCCCCTAATACAAAACGAAGGAAGAAAATTACATTCGGACGTCTTTTTTTCAGCAGGTACAGTGCATTTGATGGGTTACTGGCTTATCTAGGTTTTGATCGGTATTTTTATTTTAAAGTTGGAATGAGATCTGATTAATTGGATTGCCTTCTAAGGAAGAAAATTACATTCCTACGTCTGGTTTTCAGCAGCTACAGTTCCTTTTATAAGGTAGCCTGTTTGGTTAGTTTGCAGTTTATGGATGAAAGTCTGTTTGGTTGGTTTGCAGTTTATGGATGTCAGAGTTTGCCGCACTGTCTGCAATTTTACTTTATAAGGGCGTCTGATCGGTTTGCAGTTTCGCGGATGGCGGAGTGGCAGAATTCGCGGAATTTCGGCTCGTTCTCGTTGCTACAACCTCCACTTCCCACGTCAGGATACAGGTACGGATTCCTCTCGTTCTCGTTGGTACAACTTCCACTTCCCAATTTCGTCAGGATACAGGTACGGACATTAGGCCAGGTCTACTCAAAATCAATGTAGGCCCCACACCATATTAAGATTCTTAGTAGTTTAACCGTAATTTTTTTGGAAAACTACGGACATCAGGCCAGGTTTAGTGGAATCAATGTAGGCTTACATCCTATTATTAGTTGAACTGTGATAAAAGTTTTTCAGTTTATTTTGGATTTTATTTTTCTAAAATTATATAAAGATAATGTTTATGAAACATGGGATTATCA
The DNA here is from genome assembly GCA_000404065.3 of Pinus taeda. Classification (NCBI taxonomy): domain Eukaryota; kingdom Viridiplantae; phylum Streptophyta; class Pinopsida; order Pinales; family Pinaceae; genus Pinus; species Pinus taeda. The sequence goes on from APFE031045974.1 coordinate 2,378, forward strand.
ATAAATTTCTATCACTTGTTTTTCTCTCCATAAACTACATCAAATAAAGAGACTTAAACTTTCAATCTTTTAATTACCACATGGTCACATTATTTTGATCACCAATTTAAACTGCCCCTTGTCAAATATAACTATTCCCGCTACTACTAATGTAATATTTGTTTTAATAAATATTTCCACGAATATTAATACGGCATTCGTTTTTTCATTTGCTTTTGTAGCCTGGAATTAATCTTATATGAACAGTCAGCTTTAGCCTTTTACCATTTCCATTGCTTTTTCTTTTTTCATTTTTCGAGAGTTTTATTAATTAAATAAAATCTGGTTATTTTTTAAAAATTAAAATCTATTATGATAACGTTTAGTTTTAAGTTGGTTAATCTTTTTAACATAGTAAATGATATCAATAATAAAAAATTAAATAAAATTTTGAATGTAATTTAAGTTTATTTAATTATTTTTATTTTATTACATATAAATATTTATTTATTTAAATAGTTTAATATGCATTTATTGTATGAATGTATGATTTAAATAATAATTATATGCGAATTTTTTAACACGAAGTAGAATTTACTAATAATGATAATAATTTAATTCGAGGTAATTCGAGAGTTCAACAGGAAAATCATTCGAGATAAACTCACCGACGCCTTAAATTCATTTGATGGGTTACTCGCTTATCTAAGTTTTGAGTTGTTAGTATATTTTTATTTTAAAGTTCAAATGAGATCTGATTGAATTACCTTCGAAGAAGAGCCGCCGCTGAAAACAAAATGAGGGAACAAAATTACATTCTTACTTCTCATTTTCGGCAGGTACAGTTCATTTTATAAGGCAGTCTATTTGGCTAGTTTGAAGTTTGTGATTGTTCATTTTCTAAGGCAGTCTGATTCGTTTGCAGTTTTTTGGATGCGGAATTGGGGGATTTTCGCTAGTTCTCGTTGGTACAACCTCCACTTAATATTTATTTGTGTCTAGATGTCCATTTTCTAATGAGAAAAATGTTAAATTTGAGAGTTTTTTTTAATAATAAAAAAAATGTTAAATTTCAGATTTATAAAAATAATGAGATGGTTTACTATTGAGATTTAGTCTAAAATAAACTATATTAGTGGTCTGCAATCATGGCTTACGGTTAATGTGGCATTTCTTTTTTCATTTGGTTTAGTAGCATGCCAGAATTTTACATGTGCGGTAGCTTTAGCCTTTTACCCATTTCCCTGGTTTTCCTTTTTATTTTCCAAAAGTTTTTCTTTAGTTAAATTAAATCAAGTTATTTTGTAAAAATTGAAATTAATATTCAACATGAGATCGTTTAGTTTTAAGTAGATTAATTATTTTAACGTAATTAATTAATTAAATAAAGCCTCGACTATAATTTTAAAAATAATTATATAATTTTTTAATTATATTTTTAGGACATATTTTTTTTAATTATTTATTTTAAATAGTTTTGATATATCATTACCTAAAACATAATTCTTTTTTTAGTGAATTAAAATATATTAGTTTTTAAATAATTATTTTTTTAAATAGAAATTTTTTTATTTGTTTAAATAGTTGATTTTATTTTGTAAATAATAAATAATTAATTATAAGTTTCAGTGTGTAAGCTAAATACAAATTAGTGTCTTTAAAAAATTTTATTATTTTAAGGATAGAATTGCCAAGTTTATTGTATCTTATATTTGGAACTTGGTCTTTTATGACAATGAAGGTTCTTATTTGGAAAATATATATTTTTACCCATTAAACCTATTTAGGTTTTTTCATATATGATTAATATAAATAAATAATAAAGATTGCAATTATATATATATATATACTATATATATAATATAATATATATATATATATATATATATATATATATATATAATATATATAATATAATATCATTTCCATAAATATATTATATATTCATTTAATTTTATTTATTCAAAATAGATTGATGTGTTAAATTATTTTATGAATTTGTAGTATTAGTTGACTTGCTTTACTTGGATTTTATTATGCAATTTGGTCTACAAGCTTTACAAGCTTTTCTTATATAGATATGTAACTAAAATATTAAATTAAGGTGTCTAGAAAAGAATTTCTTTCTTTGTAGATATGGATCATTAACCATTAGGTGTTTAATAAGATTCTCCCTTAAACACACTTAGTGAGAATGTAACTCATAACCTTTTAAGTGTAGTTTTGAAGGATCATTTTTGCCTAATTTTTTCCCTCAGCAAGTTTGAGATGAACTATGATTAAGTCAATCGAAAAAACAGCCAACCAAATATGTGTTAGTCATTGCATAATGATTATTAAATTTTGCAAATGGCAAGGTAGATAATAAATTGAAATCTGACATAAATATAAGTTATGACTGGATTGGAATTGAGTGAATTTAAGCTTGAATTTACCTTTTTCTTCATAATTTTATTTTTTTATTTTTTAAGTTTGAGGTGAATTGTGATAATTATGTTAGGCTTTAATTTATTATATTATTTAGGAAAACAAAACAAAGTTTAATGATATCATACTTATTATTGCCATATCAGCTATATATGTTAGATGTATTGTGATAGTAAAAAATTAAAATATTTATTTAAATTACATGCTAGTAAGATGTTGTCACAAGTTTGGTCAATTTCCCAGAATATAAAAAGTTTTATATATACAATTTGGGGAGTACGAATTCATTGCACCCATATATATATAAAATTCAAGATAAGATTGTACAATATGAGTATTTTGTAAATTTGTGGGTTTTAAATATGTGTTAGTTTATGTTAATTTTAGGATAACAATGGTATGTTCCATGCTAAGAGCAATTTTACTTTAATTTCTTTATTAGCCCAATATTAATATCCAGTTTAGCAATCACATCATCATAATAGTAAAATGCAAATAAAATATAAACAATAACATAAGACAATCCAAGACAATAGGACACAATATAGGAAACCCTTATCAATTCTTATAATTCTTCAAAAGTTCAGAAGAGAGAGAGTATAGTGTATAATATCCACTTGCCCAATTACAGTGAAAATCTGATCAGTCAAATAGCAGAAACAAAAAAGCCCTAACCAGAAAGTCAACATTGGTCAACAGGGCAAATTTTGACCTCCAAAACAATTCCGTCAAACATAGTCAACTCAACCTCTATCAAGCAAGTCAAATCAACCCAAAATAGTCTAAAAATATCTAAGCAAACCTGGTCAACAAAAATCAAAGCAACAGCAAGCTTCAGCACAGTGGACGCTGGTCAAACATAGGTCAAACAACTTCGAAGTTTGTGCTCAAAACTCCCCTTGTCGAAACGAAAATCCTCCGCCCAAAACCGCACTAAAAACAGGGCAACGCTGGTCAACGCAAGTCAAATCAAGCACCTGCAATTTCGGTCAACGAGTGGAACAAAAAACCCTTCTCTTCTTCGCTAAGTGTGGATCGCTGAAATTTGTACCCAATCCATGAAGGAGAGGGAAGAATGTGAGTAATGAGGAGAAGGGAACATATATTTATATGCGAACGTTGAGAATGAATAGATGTCACTGAAGGAGAGGGAAGAATGTGAGTAAGTGAAGTTTACAAACGAGAGGCAGGACTCTATATTTATATGCATGTTACTGTTGGGATTTTGAGTTTTTGTCTAATTTTGACAATTTATCTATAATCAAAATATATAGACAATTTATTTATAATCAAAATAAATTCATAATCCCATTTGTACATGAGATAATCAAAATAAATTCATAATCCCATTTGTGCATATCAGAATGGGATGATATCCTACGGCACAACAGGACTCGAATAAATTCATTTAAAGATTCACTCGCTTACCCAGGTTTTGACCTGTTAAGGATATTTTTATTTTAAAGTTTGAACGAGATCAGATTGATTGGATTTCTTCTAGGAAGAGCCGCACCTGAGTACAAAATGAAGGAAGAAAACTACATTCCTACGTCCGGTTTTCAGCAGGTGCAGTTCCTTTTATAGGGCAGTCTGTTTGGTATGGATGAAAGCCTGTTTGGTTGGTTTGCAGTTTATGGATGATAGAGTTTGCCGCACAGTCTGAAATTTTACTTTATAAGGTAGTCTGATTGGTTTGCAGTTTCGCGGATGGCGGATTGGCAGAAATCGCGGCATTTCGGCTCGTTCTCGTTGCGACAACCTCCACTTCCCAATTTCGTCAGGATACAGGTACGAACATTAGGCCACGTGTACTGAAATCAATGTAGGCCCCACACCTTATTAATATCCTTAGTAGTTTAACCGTGGTTTTTTTGGAAAACTACGGACATTAGCCCAGGTTTACTCAAATCAATGTTCGCCACACATCTTATTAATATTTTTATTAGTTTAAATGTGATTTTTTGAAAAGTTTTTATTTTTCTAAAATCATTTTAAGATTTATTGAAATTAGAAGTTTGATAAATAAATTTTGGACAATGACAATGAAATGATATTTTAATGTCAAAAAGATTAAAAATAGTTTATGGGACCAAAATAATAATTTATAGGCTCAAAAAGAATTTGGCAACTATACCGCCTGTTTTTCTCTCTATAAACCATGTCAAATATGAGGAACTTGAATCTTTAATCTCTTAATTACCACATACTCACATTACTTTGATCACCAATTAAACTGCCCCTATTCTCACTAATATTAATATAGCACTTATTTTAATAACTATTTCCATGAATTCTTTTTTTCATTTGGTTTTGTAACCTAGATTTAATGTTATATGAACAGTCTATATTACCTTTGCTATAGCTTTAGCCTTTTACCCATTTCCCTTGTTTTTCTTTTCATTTTTTTTCAAGAGTTTTATTAATTAAATTAAAGAGGGTTATATTTTAAAAATTAAAATTAAAATTTCTGAATTTAATGTTATATGAACTGTATATCTTACATGTGTTATAGCTTTAGCCTTTCACTCATTTCCCTTGCTTTTCTTTTCAATTTTTCAGTCTCATTAATTAAATTAAATCTGGTTATTTAAAAAAAATAAATTATTTTGATAAAGTTTAGTGTTAAGTAGGCTATTTTTTTTTAACTTAGTAAATAATATTAATAAAATAAATAAATAAAATTTTGAGTGTAATTTAAAATATTTAATTATAATTTTTATTTACGTATAGATATTTTATTTTGGATTTTATTATTTAAATAATTTAAATATACCATTTTATTGTATGAATATGTAGATTTATAAATAATTATAATTTAATTTTGAATTTACAAAATTTAAATAATAATGATAATAATTTAATTCGAGGTAATTCGAGATTTCAACAGGAAAATTATTCTAGGTAAACTCATTCGAGGAAAATTATTCGAGGTTACTCGCTTATCTGGGTTTTGACGTGTTAAGGGTATTTTTATTTTGAAGTTCAGATGAGATTTGATAAGATTACCTTCCAAGAAGACCCGCCGCTGAATACAAAATGAGGGAACAAAATTACATTCCTACGTCTCGTTTTCGGCAGGTACAGTTCGTTTTACAAGGCAGTTTGTTTGGTTAGTTTGCAGTTTATGAATATTAGAGTTTGGCACACTGTTTCTGAGATTTAATTTTCTAAAGACAGTTTGATTCTTTTGCAGTTTTTCGGATTCGGAATTGGCGAATTTTCGCTCGTTTTCGTTGGTACAACCTCCACTTCCCAGCGGTACTGAAAAAAAAAAACCTCCACTTCCCAGCGGATTTCGTCAGGATACAGGTACGGACAAATAGAACAAAACTATATAATGATTTTTCCTTGATTTCAAAGAATAATAATAAAAAGAAAACCACTAAAACTATGGCTACTCCACAAATAGCACTGTAGCCATACTCGTAGAGTTGGTCTGTAATCATGGCGTACGGCTAATGTGGCATTTCTTTTTTCCATTTGGTTTCATAGCGTTGGTCTGTAACCATGGCGTACGGTTAATGTGGCATTTGTTTTTGTAGCAGGCCAGGATTTTACATGTGCGGTAGCTTTGCCCTTTTACCCATTTCCCTGGTTTCCCTTTCCATTTTTTAAAAGTTTTTTTTTTTTTCGTTAAATTAAATCAGGTTATTTCCTTTTCATTTAAATCAGGTTATTTCCTTTTCATTTTTCAAAAGTTTTTCTTCCATTAAATAAAAAATTTAATATTCAATATGAAATCGTTTAGTTTTAAGTAGATTAATTTCTTTAACCTAATAAATGACTTTAATAATAAAAATTAAATAAAGCTTTCACTGTAATTTAAAAAATATATAGATTTTCCAATTATTTTTATTTAATTATTTATTTTAAATAGTTAGATTTTAGTTTTTATGTAAATAAAAATGTTTTTTGATTATCACATTATTATTATTTGGTTGAACCAATTAATGTGGTTCATCCTTAATATAAAGGTGAAAAAATCCATTAATCTTAAAGAATAAATAACAAGGATACATCAGAATTAGTATTTAGAAACTAGCTGTTAGGAATTAGTTATTTAATTAATAAAATAACATTTGTTAATTTTTTATTTAAATACTAAGGATAGAAACTAGCTGTTAGGAATTAGTTATTTAATTAATAAAATAACATTTGTTAATTTTTAATTAAAAACTAAGGATGCATCAGAATTAGCATTTAAAAACTAGCGGTTAGGAATTAGTTATTTAGTTAATAAAATAAAATCTGTTAATTTTTAATTAAAAACTAGATGTTATAAATTAACCTGTCATAAATAAATAAATCAATAAATAAATAATAATATATAATATTATATATTATTATTATTATTATTTTTACATATATGAAATACTTATTCATAACAATAAACTATTATTTATTATTTTATATATACGAAATTATATTAACCTATTTATAAATAAAAACTTATGGGGTTAAAAAAAAAAGGTAGGATGGGGTAATAATCATGGGAAATCATGATGAAGTCGCTGGAATCCAACTCTTATTCAGGTTCCATCCATCATTCCTATTGATATTGATTGTATGCTTTTCAATCTCAATCGCCTCTCTCTTAGCTTCCTGTGGTCGAAGTGATCAATTATGGCAATGACCTTTGCCTCCTCAATGCAAACATGGTGTTTATATTCCTCTCGAGGCTCCGCAAGAGGTGATGAGTGCGATCGGTTATGCTTGATGTCTGTTGCATCCTCTTTGATTCTCTATTTAATGACCTTCGCCTCCTAAATGCAAACATGGTGTTTATATTTCTCTACATGCTCTGAGCACTATCGGTTATGCCTGATATCTGCTGCAGTTATGCCTGATATCTGCTGCATGCTCTTAGATTCTCTGTTTAATAGAGCGGCCTGTTCCCCAATGTAGGGAATCCCTCCCCAATGTAGGGAATCCCACAGGAAGAGTAGACCCCTTTCATGTCCTTAGGGTCTATAGGGTCTTTAACCGATTTGAGAGAATTTCTAATGGTATTAAGGGGTTTGAAAGTAGAAAAATTTTATTCCTTTTAAGAATATGGGCAAAAAGATGTTTATACTGTAGGTTCTCCGGTTACTGATCCAAAAATTGCAAACCACAGATCTCTTAAATCCAGAATAAAAATATAATTTTTTAGTGTAATTTAAAAAATATATAGTTTATAAATTATATTTTTTAAATAGAAATATTTTAATTTAATTTATTTATTTTAAGATAGTTTCATATATTATTTTATTTTGTGATCAGTAGAATTTAAATTTATTTTAGGAAAGGGTTGTTTAAGGTTATTCTATCTTTAGATTGAACTGTGACTTTTTATGACATGTTTTTTATTATTTGAAAAACACATGTTTTAACCATTAAGTCTACTTAGGGTTTTTAACAAATATATGAATTTAATAATAAAAAAGATAATAAGATTAAACTTTATGAGTAATTTTAAAAAAAATATATATATTTTTTTTTCACTTCCTTAAATATATATTATATATTCAAATAATTTTATTGGTTCAAGATAGTTTGATGTGTTAAATTATTTTATGAATTTGTGGTATTAGCTAAAAGCTTTTTCTATATGGATATGTAACCAAAATATTAAACTAGGGTGTCTAGAAAATAATTCCATTTCCTTGTAGGTATGGATCATTCACCATTGGGTGTTTAATAAGATTCTCATGTCAATGACACTTAGTGAGAATGTAGCTCCTAACATTTTAAGTGTAGTTTTGAAGGATCATTTTTGTGTAATTTTTTCCCTTAGCAAATTTGAGATGAATTATGGTTAGGTCAATTGAAAAAACCGGAAACCAAATATGGGTTGGTTAGTGCAGTATGATTATTAAAATTTGCAAATGAAAAGGTAGATTGGGTTGGAATTTAGTGAGCTTAATCTTGAATTTACCTTAGGCCTTATTGATTATATTAAATAACAAAGTTTCATGATATCATACTTATTATTGCCATTTCAGCCATTTCAGCCATATATGTTAGATGTATTTTTGTATATTTTGATAGTAAAAAAATTAAATTACATGTTGTCATAGGATTGGTCAATTTCCTAAAATATAAAAAGCCTTTATATATACAATTTGGGGAACACAAATTATATATATATATATTGATACTTATATCCATTTAAATTTATTATTCAAGATAAGATTGTATAATTTGAGTATTTTGTAAATTTGTGGATTTCAAATGTGTTAGTTTATGATTTCTTTTACTTAAAACTTAGAATGCAAATCAAACATGGCTCATAACCTTTCTGTATAGATATCATTCTTTCACCAAAATAATAAACCTAAGGTGTTTAATAAGGCATCCATTTTCCTTGTGGATATAAATCCCAACTAAAACACCAACCTGGGGTTTTTCATTAACTACCCATGTCAATAGCAATGATAATAAATGGAAATCATAATCTTTCACTTGTGGTATTCAAGGATCATTCTAGAGTCTTCATTTTTCTTCCTTTGAAATTAAAATTCTCAAATAGCACATTGTTCAACTATGGTTGACTTGGAGTTTTAGTGCATTTAGGCTTATGAATTTAGATTGATCATGATTGATACCATATGTTAATTGCAAGGCGTTGCAAAGACTTGGATACTATATATTTAATATAGTTTATAGTTACTAATGTCAATTGGGTTTAGCTTGGGTGGTTAAAGGGAGAAGTTGTTACTCTCCTCACCTAGGTTCAAATCCTGTTTTTAACATGTTTGACCTTGGTGGGCCTATTATGGTTGGAAAGGTATTAACATTCTCACTCTTGTTCAAGTGCTTGATGTTGGGAAAAAAATGTTCAAACATTTTAAGCCCTAGCATTAGCTCAAGCAATCATGAACTGGATAGGATCTCTCCCTTGAAGTGCTTGATGTTGGGACAAAAATGTTCAAACATTTTAAGCCCTAGGGTTAGCTCAAGCAACCATGAACTTAATGGGAGCTCTCCCTTGAAGTTAGAGAATTCATGGGTTATACAAAAGTAATATCCTTAATAAATTATTTCATTTTTATAAAATAGATACAACCATACTAATGTTAGTCAAACATCATGATTGCTCAAATTCTATAAACTTACAAGACATTAGTAAGTCTAGACAATTTTGTAAATGTTATAATCATAGATAGCCATATACTATAGACTAAGATTATGTTAAAAGTAAATGTTGTGGCCATAAACCGCTATACGTTTAAAGTAAGATTAGATGGATACATATGCATTAAAAAATAATGGCATGATACAAAACATTCCTTAAATAGATGTTACCAATACCATCATAGGCTAAGTCACCTGACATAGGGATTGGGGATTCGTAGGATTCGGGATTCGTGGTGTCGGATTCGGACACGTTGACCCCCCGGAACAGGACACGTAGGATTCGTTATATATTATTTTATATATATATATATATATATAGATATATAGATATATATATATATATTAAAAATTAAATATTTCTTACACAAATTTTGATTAATGATACAAATTTATTGATTTCAAACATAGATCTTCATCTATAGCTATTAGCATGCATACTACATACAAAATTCAAATACATGTCAGTGGTACTGGTCACATAAATCATGATTCATAATTCATAACTGAAAGACAACTTACAAACTACGGATATTAAGATAAACACACTGGACAACTGTAGTTTTCTCTTAAGTCATCAAATCAAAGTGTTACATCAGTAGTGCTGGATGCAATGCCACCAATGGAAAAATGGAATAGAAAATATATAAACAACTACAAGTATTACAAGCCTTCAAGGCATCAAATTCAGCATCAGAATCAGCATCAATGTCCTCATCAATCATGGTCCCCACTGCCTCTAACTCATGCATCCGTCTCCTTCCCCTTATCCATAGTCTCCTCTGCATTCTACTTGGTTGGAGGGTGACCCTCTAGTACTTCAAATCTAACAAGCTTCTAGCACTGGGGATTAAATTGAATCCATGTTGCCAATGCCACTCAACACTGGTGTCCAGGACCATGCATCAAGGGAACAGTGTCTTGGCGAGCGGGATCGGAATTTTCAGAAGCTCCTGGTTTTGGTTCTCTTGATTTAATGACCGAGTTCACCATACCTAATACATGACAAAATTCAATGGAAGACATATGCAATTCCCTCAATTTCCTAAAATCCTGAAAAACTGATAAGTCTGCTGGATTTTGAATGAAATCTAAAATTCTACTTTCTCCATATGAAATCTAATGAGGCCGGAACCACTCTCAAACATCTTGAGTCATTTCATGGTAATAAAAATTTAAGTAAAAGGATGAAAATGAAGATTAAGGAGAATGTCACTTTTACTTTAAGAATTTATCATTACCATGAATAACATATCAATACTAGGGCCTAGACTTGATCATTAAGCTGCCAAAACGCCTGCCAAATGAAAATATGTGTGGCTGTAATGACCAAATGCAGCCTTTTCATACCCGCGCAGGTCACTTTTGCTGCCTAACGAGTCCTGGAAAACAGGACACGATTTCCAAAAGCGTGGCACGTTGGGGGATTTCACATGTCAAAATAGGACACAACGTGTCATGTTTTTTGGACACGAATTTCAAGAGAATCATGTTGGACACAACGGATTCAGATTCATGGGCCCTATAGAACGAATCCGGTTACTTAGATCATAGGTTGTTTTTGTTGAACTTTGCTCAATTATAAACTAGATGATTTCTAATGATGGCACAAGTGTCACATGTCTAAATTCAAGTTTGTGAAAGCCTAATTCCAACCAAAGGTTGCAAAACCTATCAGTAACATAACATTTGATCGACGTGAAATCCACTTGTTTCCATCATGACAGATGAACACCCTTAATTACTCTCTACAGTCTAGCTGGTTTATATTCTTTCTCTTCACAAGGTATTTTGTTTTCACTTAAGAAAAAATTGACTAATAACCATTAATTAATTTTTTTAGGTGTCTTAGATAGATTGATATCGAGTAATCTGGTTTAATCAATTTTGTACTTTGTTCATATTGATTATTGAACAACATGTATAAAGTCAAGTCTTAGGCTTTGAGGAGTGTGATTTTTTGGTCAAAGTCATCAAGTGGTTAAACATATGCTGCGATCTAACTAAATTGTTATTGAATCAATGTTGGTTTAAAGGTTTATTTTGATGTTAACTGCAAGTGTTAAGCTAGAAAAGAAAGTGGGTAAGTTATGCTTGAGGAATTCATTATAAATGATACTTTAATTTTTGTTTCCAAGGAAAAACTCAAGGGGAAACTTAAGTGATGCTTCCCCGCATTCATGAATGGCATCCCTAGTAAAACTATCGATGCAGATTAGTGCATGTCACTCAAGGTTGTTTGAATTGGGCACCTACCAGTGCAAAACTAGCCAAATGACTAACAACATTGGTGACAATCGATTGAGCTAATCCCTTGGGCTAAATGATATTTTAGTATTGACTTAAATGTTAAAGTTGTAACATGGAAAAATTAACCTTTTGTGCTACTTTTCCCTAGGATGATTTTCTAGAGATGGTTTAACCTTGTGTAGTTTCCTTCCTTCCTTTATTTTTTCTTTTACCATCCTCAGTTCAATTTAGTTATTTGGGATCCTCCTTGTTCAACAAACACTTGCCAAAATTTCCTTGTCACAGTAATGCACTATGATTACTTGGTTTAATATGCAAGATGCATCCATCTAATTAAATTAGTATAATGGAGGATCCATTTTCTTGTTTTTGCCTTTGTCTTTTTTAGTGATCCCACTCCTTGTTGGGACCCATGGGGCCTTGCCCTTATGATCTCTCGTTTTGCCTCTTTGGGAGTTCTACCATTTGTTTTATTATGAGTATTATGAATCTATAGGTCATTATACATGGCTTGTTCATTCACAAGTTTATGTTCTATTGTTTTGTGAGAGTTCACTAGTTTCTCATGGAACAAAGAGTTGATTTTTCTTATTTTCCACAGAATAGAGAGCACCTTTTTCTAAAAACTCATACAGTTGCATAATAGTGCATTTTCAATTGGGTGTAGTCCTTTTAGTATAGGGTTACTTTTCCTTTGTTTGAGCCTTCAACTCCTCTTGAGAGTCGTGGTACCCCTAGGGCACTCTTATCAACTTTCCCATAGATTTTCATCCTTATTCACGAAAATCTAAACAATTTTTGTGCCTATATTTTTGGCATTTTGTTTTCCTTTTCTTTGATTTGTTAGACCTTGCGATGCAATTTTAATTGCAAACCCTTCTCATCTCTTGGCCTTGCTGCTATTAGTATTCCTTCTTTCTGCTTGACTTTCTCTCTTTGTAGTTTTCTCTCTTTTGCAAGAGAACAATTGTTGCAACCTTTTGCTCCCTCTTTCTTTTTCTATCTTGCAAGTCTTTGGGAGCTCGGACAATGGAGTGTCTTGTCAACCTCCTTTAGAGTTTAAGTTGGGGGTGTGGGTATTACGGTTTAGAGCTTATGGTTTATAACAGTTTAATAAATTCTTTTAATGAACACTTATTAGAAAATGTTGCACCCTTTGTTTGTGAAAATGCTTAAATGGGATTGCATCCTATTAATAGTGTGGAAGTGTATACAACTTTACTCTCTCATCTTGCCTCCCTTGGCTTCCTTGATCTATTCTTTATATCTCTGGTTCTCGTTGTTGCTTTGACCGTTGTCTTAATAATCGTAGACATATTGTCCACAAGTATCATTTATAAAATAAGATAAGACAATTTTTTAAGCCCTCTTTCCCCTATAAATAGGCCTTTTCCATTAATGAACCCTTCAGTATCTTCTCAAGCCTTTATGGTTCATCTATTGAGTATGTATTGGAACCTTTTGGGCAAGAAGATCTCTTGCTTCTTATGATTTGACAACTACGTATCCCCTTTGAATTCCCCTTAGGTACACCAAATTTCTTGTATCCTCCATCTATTCTAATAAACACCGCCTCAACCTAAACTGTTTTTATGCTTGCTCCCACCTAATTTTTTGGAGTCTCTTTTCCTTTGCCGTGATATCTTAGACCATGTGCTACAATTTCTACTTGTAGGCCCTTCCCCTTGCTTGGCCTTGTGCCTATGAGTGTTCCTTCCTTTCCCTACTTGATATATTTTTTTCTTTTGCAAGGGAACCCTTGTTGCAAACTTTTTGCATTTCATTTTTTATATCTCACAAGTCTTTTGGGTGATGGAGAAACTTGTTATTATAGTGTTGAACCCTTCTCTCTTGAAGATTCTATACGTAGGATTGCATTCCCTTGCCACTGTTAATAGTTTGGAAATATATACTACTTTACTGGGCCATCTTTCATCCACTAGGGCTCTTGTTTTTTCTCTCTTGTTTTCTTTAGTGGGTTTATGGAGTGATGTAGAATCTTGGGACTCTTGTTTGATCCTTTTCACGAGAAATTTTAGACTCCTTTTCGAAAGGTGTAGTATATAAAACAAGGATAATCTACTTAACAAGAACTCCTTATTGTTAACTTTTTGGCTTTTGATCTTTATTGAGAATTGTAGATTCCCTTTCGCAAGGTGTAGTAGTTAAAAAGAGGAAGCATATTTCTACTTAATAAGACCCACTTATTGTTAACAAAAGTAATTTCACCTTGTTAGGAGAGCGCTTGCTGTTGTAGCACCTTCATGATGCTTCATGGACATATGGATGGCTCAATTTGGGTGGATGCTTGACCTTGGTTAGAGTGTTGGCATGTAGCTGTTACTTGGGAGGTTGTCACCCTGATCGATATGATGACTAGCCCATTGGGTGCACACAATGGGTGAGTTAGTTGCTTGATTAGCGGAGGTACCTACTGAGGAAATGGGGTGTTGGATACTTAGAGGAGGGCATTTAGGCTATGTTACCAGATCCGCTAGGCCTAGTGGTTGGATCCACGGATCCCCGAATCAGAGAAGGATTCAGAACTAGATTCGCAGGGATCCGCCCAACCTCTGTCTGTGGGACGGAGGTAAAACCGTCAACGTCAACGTGAAAATCCTAAGCAAACGTCAACACAAAATTCCAAAAAGAAAAATTCAATCGTCTAGTCACAATTTGTTGAGAAATCAATAGGGCTATAATTAGAATGATTTCTCTTATACTTGATAACTGCTTGTGATGTATTTTTACTTTTTCTTGATTATTAGCTTCTTCACTTATTCTTATGTTGTTCTTATCATCAAACAACTGCCAAAACATGAAGATCAATAGTACATGAGAACATAAGATGTAGGCTGCAAGCTAGGACCAAAACCTCTCCTCTTGAGAGGAAAACCCACAAATCTCTTCTCTTCTTATAGATTTTTCAAATGACGATTTCCAAGACCTCTTGACCAATACTATTACTCTTCCAAGACCAAGCCATACCTTCTTGATGATTTGCTTCTACACAAGTCAAACCTAGTCAAATCTCTTCTAGCTGCACAATTTCGACCCCCAACTACACAATTTCGGCCTCCACTGTAGCTCTGTAATTTTTGGTCCTTGCAATAGTTGTTGCTTCCACAAGTGTGAGGGAAATTAGGGCTTCCAAGGCGTCCTTGCTCCTTCGCTTGGGTTGCTTCTCTTTCTAGGGCTAGAAGGTGACTACAATTCCTTTCTTCGACCTTCTTTCTGCAACTTGACAACTTTGAACTTGTAGCTGCAAAACCCTAGCCTTATCTTCACATGTGAGAGAGAGAGAGAGAGAGAGAATTAACCCACAAACTTCGTCCTTCTTCCTTCTATCTTTCTTCACTTGCCTTTCTTCTGCCTTTTCTTTTCTTGGATGATGAGGAATGAGTGAGTGTCCATAGGAGGTTGAGTTCTCTCTTGTATGTAGGCTTCCAAGGAGGACAACATGCCCTAATGAGGCCGACTTAGTCTTGGAGGGGTATTTTGACACTTTAAATACAAAAATAATTCTTTTGACATGCTACAATATGCCCAATGGGGGTCTTCTTCATATACAATGAATCTATTGACTTCTTGACTCTATGACAAACCCTAGAAGCACTCATTGGGTGCTTGACCTCTAAATAAAATGACCTTCAGCATGAAACCCATGCTACAAAAAATAACAATAATAATTTTTCTTTATTTTTACAATATACAAGAATCAAGAGTACATTTCATATTTATGAAGATCAAACCTAGTTACATATTTCAACACTCCCTCTTAACTAGGGAGGTATTCATAATGGTACATGTGCATTCTCATTCTGAAGAGATCTCATAAGAGTTAGATTGGAAGCCATCTTATAAGCTATTATTTCATCATACGAATCAACATTGTCACATAGCAAGGCCTTGACTAACAACTCTATCTCTCCACAAGATCAGAGCATAATGCTGGCAAGACAATGATTGATAGACACCATCATCATTGTCTCTTAAGGCACATACCCCATCCAGATGTTCACAAGGTATGTCCTTCTAGGACAATTCTTGTCTTGGAATAACACATCTTCAAGGAATTTCCTCTTCGACTACTCTTACCTATTGGATGCCCTACCTCATCCTCAAAGAGTATTGGAAACCAGATGCTTACCCAATCCTCCATTCTTTTTTCACAATGTGAAGACAAGAACGATGTGTCTGTCTCTCCCTCTCAACTAGGGAGGACATACAACCAATCCAAGCTTGTCTCTCAAATACACAAGCTTCTTATTAAGAAGAGTTTTTGTCAAAATATTAGCTACCCGCTCATCAATGGAGATATACTGTACCTGCAACACTCCATCTTGCACCAACTTTCGTATGTAATGATACTTGTTGTTTATGTGCTTTTTCTTTCCATGGAATACTATGCGTTCAGACAATCTAATGCAACTGGTGTTATCACAATGTAAAATTGTAGGGTCCATCTATCCTTCAAACAAGTCGGACAACAACTTCCTCAACCAGACAACTTCTCTACTAACTTCACATGCTGCAATGTATTCAAATTCGACACTACTCGAAGCAATTGATTCTTGCTTTCTACTCATCCATGATATCATAAAGGATCCCAAGCTAAAACATCCTTCAGTGGTGCTTCTTCCATCTGTGTCACTGCCTCCCCAATAAGAATTTGTATATCCAATCAATTGGACATTATTATTTCTGTCATACTTTAGGCAGTAATGGATTGTTCCTCGTAGATATCTCAATATATGCTTGGTTGCTATCCAATGGTCATATATAGGCTCTATCTAAAACTGACTGAGAATAGTCATTGCAAAACAAATGTTTGGTTGAGTGCTCAACAAGATACATCAGAGAGCCAACCAATTGTCTATACTTTGTAGGATCCACAGGGCATGAATCAGAACTTCTTTGCCTCTTCAAATTTGTGATCATGGGAGTTGTCATAGGTTTGCAGTCCATCATGCCAAACCTCTGCAACATCTTAATGACATATTTTTCTTGACCTAGATATATGTCATGCCCCTTCTCAAATACACTTGTAACAAGGTGTTGCTACACAATTTTGCACAATTTTGGCTAAGGAAAAGAACCCAACATTTTCGACTTAGGGACTTAGGAGGAAATTCGACTTTATTTGGTTGCTAGTGGAATGTGGGGGCCACCCACATGTGAGTTCAAACTAGGCCATTCGAATGGCTTGGAGGGAATTCGAATAGCTGGATGGAGGGGCCCACATTAGGCAAGTAAGGCCCACGAAGATGAAAGGAGGAGGAAGCTCTCATTTGGATTCATTCATTCACCTTCCAAATCGAAATTACTTCACTGTTCCCTCTGCTGTTTAGTCGGGTAAACCAATTGTTTAGCCACGAATCTCTCAAGTGGGAGATTTAACCTTTCCTTCGAGGGACCTCCCGTGCTCACCCTAGGAAGGCAGTTCCATCAACATTTCAGGAGATCCAGGAGTGTGTTACAACACTACCATTCAGCCACATACAAGGAGTGCGTATTTCTGGGCTATCTGAAGAATACACAGGAGTTTGAGCCACCATTGATCAGTCATTTTCTGGGAGAGTTAGAGGATTGGGAGAGCAACAATAGGCCAACATTTCTTGGGAGTTTTGGAGCCAGCAGAGCCAACAACCCAGTAGTTCGAATTATTGGGCTTGGGGACAGTGGAGAGGGCCATTCCAACATTTTCGTGGGGCTTAGGAGTAGGTGCTACAAGCCGGAATCTCATCCGGGAAGGGGATTTGCAGTAGGCGTCAACCCAACACTTTGGGACATTTTTCAGGAGGATTTGCAAGCAGAATCCAGTAGGCTGAGTTTTGCAGTTACAACTGAAGTTGGGCTCCTTGGGGGTCGAATTTCAAAAGTCGAAACTAGCTAAATTCCTTCATGGGTTTTTCTGGGTTTAGGCCAAGGATTCCGGGGCTCAAATCTTATAATTTTCTGAGCACAGGAAGTAGTGTTTCTAGCCATTCGAACTTAGAAGACAAGACAATTTTCTGGTCAACGCAGTGCACATTGGTTTAGCGGCTTGGTCATTCTTGTCCATTGAGACAAGCCCAGGTGCACCATTCTATTATCTATTGTAATTTGCCCTCAAAGAAGTAATAAAATGGCTCAACAGTTCATTATTTCCAACATTTCCGTGGGTGCGTAATATATATTTCGTTTTTATATTTTGCTGAATATATTGTTTTCTTTATATCACTTGATTTCCTACTTAGGAACATTACAATGGTATCATAGCCTAGTTCTTGGCTCAGCTGTGGGGATTTTCTCCTATGAGAGAAGGGGACCAACAAAACATCACATACCGAAGGCAGAGGTACTGCAGCAGAGAAAAAAAGTTGGAGATTACTCCAGACACAGAGGAGAGAAGGAAAGCAGTGGTAGAAGAGGAGGACATGGTGGAACCTAAGAGCAGGGAAGAGATGGCTTTGGACAACCTCCTGAGAGCCCTGAATGACTTAGCCAAGGGCCATAAAGATATGCTGGAGGAGATACAACTGTAGAACAGAGAGAGGACCACTCCTAGAGGTTTTCTATTTGGAGAAACTTTTGGAGCCTCTTAGCCATTCGATTACCCCTCATCAGTAGCACAACACCCATCAGCTAGTGGGCCAACTCGTGCCACACTGCCCTCTTTCGTACCAGTGGCACAAATCGAACTAGCAAGGGGTGAAGACCCCATTCAGATGGGAGATTATTTCAGAGAGTGGCAATCTATGGATGCAGACTTCAGGGAAGCACTCTCTTTTAGAGATTTTTGCAAGCTCAAGCAGAGTGAGAAGAACAAGGGTTATGGAGGACATGGAACCTAGAACTATGAGCTGCAAAGGACCATAGGGAGGATGTACTTCCCTACTTTTGATGGCACTACCAAGTGCACGGCTAGGGCTTGGGTTGAGAAGATGGACACCTACTTCCAGCTCAACCGGATGACAGAACATGAAGCCATCAAAATGTCCACGCTGCACATGGAGGAGGAAGCCCATGACTGGTGGTTTCATGGCTTGGCCACCCTAGGGCATGCCAATGTGGCTTCTTATGATGATTTCACTAGGAGAGTGGTGGAGTGTTTTGACTAGAGAGATCCAGAGGCCCATTTCAGAGAGCTGACCCAACTGCACCAAACAGGCAACTCGAAGCAGTACATCTCAAAGTTTTTGCGAGTATCAATGATGGTTTCAGATTTATCAGAGGCTAGGATGGTGTATACCTTCATTGAGGGCTTACTTAAGCCCCTGTGGGGACTGGTGAAGTCATGCAAAACCTCCACACTACAGGAGGCAGTTTTGTGCACTAGAGATCTACAGGGGGCCATCCCCAAGACTAGAGCGCCTTTTCCTGCACGGACCCATTTTCCACAGAAGGGGCATGAGACTAGACCTCCATCTCAGAGGATCACACAGGGGCAGGGGCAGCTAGATGATGAGACTCGAAAGGACCTTAGGAGGAGGAAGTTGTGCTTCACATGCAGGGAGTCATGGGCACTAGGTCATTGATGCACTGCTGGCAAAGCACACTATATTGAGGTCTTTTCCGATAGTGAGTAGGAGGACGAGGTGGAGCAAGAGTGTGGTGTGGGAGATGGTGAGAGTCCGATAGATAGAGGGCCACCACCATCACCTCCACAGGGAGAGGCATCCCTTGCCCCATCTGTGGGAGTCCTTGCTTCTTTATGCAGGGTTCCCAAATTTTTGACATTGAGGATCAGAGGCACCATATAGGGGCAGCAGGTGTCAGTCCTACTTGACAGTGGGGCTACCCACAACTTCATAGATGCCCAATTGGTTCAGAGGAGGGGCCTCACCACCGCTGAGTTTGAGGGCTTTTCAGTCCTAGTACCAAGTGACCACACCATACAGTGCACTCGGTATGTGCCTGCCTTGACAATAGTTATGGGGAACTACTCGATGACGGACCATTTTTGTGGTCGATGTGCCAGACACCAATGTGGTGATGGGTGTCCAGTGGCTGTACTCCCTTGGGCGAGTCACTACATATTGGAGGAAGCCAGAGATGGAGTTCATTGGGCCAGATGGCAAACTGGTAGTTCTGAGAGGCATGCAGTCCTATCCACCTCAGACAATCTCGACCCACAGGATGGAGGGAGATCTGCGACATGGGGACATTGCATGGACAGTAGAGTTGAGGATTTCGGAGGTTGGGGGACAGGCCCAATCACCACCACCTAACATGCAAACTTTGCTGGATAGATACACGGTTTTGTTTGAAGACATTCCACCAGGGCAACCACCAAACAGGGGATTCAAGCACACTATTGAGTTGGAGTCGGGTGTGCAGGTGGTGATCACCACTCCTTATAGGCATCCCAAGGCCGATAAGGATGAGATAGAGAAGGCCATTCAGGAGCTGTTAGCATTGGGCCATATCAGGCCAAGCTTTAGTCCCTTCGCTTCTTTAGTAGTACTGGTGAAGAAGAAGGATGGAACCCTTCACATGTGCATTGACTACGGTCCTTCAACCGGAAGACATTGAAGGACCAATACCCCATTCCCCACATAGATTAGTTGATGGATGGGCTTAGAGGAGCCAAGTACTTCTCTAAGATCGATCTACGTTCGAGGTACCACTAGATCAGGGTGAGGGATTAGGATATCCCTAAGACAACTTTCTGGTGACACTATGGGCACTTTGAGTTCCCGGTCATGCCATTTGGGCTGACTAAACCTTCGACCACTTTCCAGTCATGCATGAACCATGTCTTTCGGGGATAGTTGAGGAGGTTTGTGCTGGTTTTCTTTGATGACATTTTGATTTATAGCTGGACATGGGAGGAGCATCTCCAACACTTGGTGGAGGTACTACGCATCCTGGAGGAGCAACAGTTTTATGCCAAACTATCCAAGTGCGAGTTTGGCTTGACATAGATGCTCTACCTAGGGCATGTCATCGGTGCTGATGGGGTGAAGGTCCATGAGGAGAAGATACAGGCCATCCGGGACTGGCTGGTACCACGAGATATGATTGCGCTGAGGGGGGTCTTGAGCATTTGCTCCTACTAGATGAAGTTTGTCAGGGGGTTCTCACAGCTGGTAGCACCCTTGATCGATTTGACCAAGAGAGGGGTTTTCGCATGGGCTGGTGGAGCACAGGTTGCCTTTGATCGCCTCAAGGAGGTGATGAGCAGTTGTTCAGTCTTGGCACTTCCAGATTTTTCACAGCCTTTCACAGTGGAGTGTGATGCATCTGGGGTGGGAGTTGGAGCAGTTTTGTCACAAGATGGGCATCCCATTGCTTTCGAGAGTCGGAAGATCCTACCACACGAGCTGTCATATTCCATATATGACAAAGAGATGTTGGCCATCATGCATGCATTGGCCAAATTTCGACAATACTTGGTGGGCAACATGTTTCGAGTGAAGACTGATCACCACAGTCTTCGTCACTTCATGGGGTATCAGGGCCTCAATGACAGGCAACAGAGATGGGTCAGCAAGGTGCAGGCCTATGACTTCGATATAGAGTATGTGGGGAAAGCACAATGTACTTTCCGATGCTCTATCTCTGAGACCAGCTCATCTATCACTCATGAGCATCTGCCATGATTAGAAGGCTCAACTATTGGTGGAGTACTCCAAGGATAGGAGGGCATGTGAGGTCTTGGAGGGTACCCATGCAAATGAGCATTACTGAGTGAGGGATGAGGTCATCTATTACAGGGGCGCATTTTCCTGGTACCCAACTTGCAGTTGAGAGAGAGAGTGCTCCAGGTAGAACATGACTTGCCATTATCTGGGCACTAGGAGTTCTGGAAGACATATATGGTAGTCAGGGAGAGATTCACATGGAAGTGCCTCAAGGGAGACAAGCTGAAGCACGTACAAGAGTATGAGGCATGTTAGCGGAACAAGGGGGTGTTGATTCACCTTGCAGGATTGCTACAACCACTTCCCATCCTCGAGGGGAAATGGGAAAGTATATCTATGGATTTCATCACAGGGCTCCCCACAGTGCAGGGGAAGGATTGCATTTATGTAGTGGTCGACAGGTTGACCAAATATGCCCACTTTTTCGCCATCCCCACCTAATACACGGCTGCACATGTTGTAGAATTGTTCTTTCGAGAGATCTTTCAGTTGCACGAGCTCCCCAAGAACATTGTGAGTGATAGGGACAACAGGTTCATGGGAGGTTTTTGGCAGGAACTTTTCATATTGGTCGGGACCAAGCTCACTCCTAGCACTAGCTACCACCCTCAGACAAATGGCCAGACTGAGAGGGTTAATCAGTGGCTGGAGGGGTACTTTAGGAACTACATGACAGGTCAGCAGAGGGCTTGGATCTGATGGTTGCATCTGGGCGAGCACTGCTACAACACCACCCACCACATGTCCATGGTATGACTCCTTTCCGTGCTTTATATGGATATGATGCATTATCTTTTGTTGATGTTGTTTTTGGAGACAACCGGGCCCCAAAGGACAAAGGTTGGATCCAAGAGAGCCAAGATATCCTGAAGGTTCTCAAGGATAACTTGGTGACAGCCCAAAACCAATAGAAGTTGTACGCAGACCGACACAGGACAGAGAGGCATTTCGAGGAGGGGGACTTGGTGTACCTTCGGCTACAGCCTTACAGGCAGTCCACGGTGAAGCAGAAGGGGGTTGAGAAGCTACAGCCTCGCTTCTATGGGCCATATCGAGTGATCAGACGAGTTGGGGAGTAGCCTACGAGCTGGAGCTGCCTCCGAGGAGCAAGATCCACAACGTATTTCATGTCTCAAGCCTTAAAAAGGTGTTGGGGCAACAGGTGACAACAGCAGCAGAGTAACCCCCACTGAATGATGATGGCCACTTGGTTTTGGAACCTAAGGCCATCCTGGAGAAGAGGGAAAGGAAACTAAGGAGCAGGACCATCAGGGAGTTCTTGGTGCGTTGGAAGAACTTGCCAGATGAGGATGCCACCTAGGAGGGTGAGCATATTTTGGAGCACCCAGCTTTGAGGTTGCTTGAGGGCAAGTAACATTTGGGAGGGGAGGACTGTCATGTCCCTTCTCAAATACATTTGTAACAGGGTGTTGCTACACAAGTTTGGCTAAGGAAAAGAACCCAACATTTTTTACTTAGGGACTTAGGAGGAAATTCGAATTTATTTGGTTGCTAGTGGAATGTGGGGGCCACCCACATGTGAGTTCGAACTAGGCCATTCGAATGGCTTGGAGGGAATTCGAATAGCTAGATGGAGGGGCCCATATGATGTAAGGAAGGCCCACGAAGATAAAAGGAGGATGAAACTCTCATTTGGATTCATTCATTCACCTTGCAAATTGAAATTACTTGATTGTTCGCTCTGTTGTTTTGTCGAGTCAACTGGTTGTTTAGTCATGAATCTCTCAAGTGGGTGATTCAACCTTTCCTTCGAGGGACCTTCCGTGCCCGCCCTAGAAAGGCATTTCTATCAGCATTTCAGGATATCCGGGAGTGTGTTACAACACTACCATTCAACCACATACAGGGAGTGCGTATTTCTGTGCTATCTAAAGAATATGCAAGAGGAGTTTGAGCCACCATTGATCAGTCATTTGCCGGGAGAGTCAGAGGATTGGGAGAGCAGCAGTAGGCCAACATTTCTTGGGATTTTTGGAGCCAACAAAGCCATCAACCTTGCAATTCGAATTACTGGGCTTGGGGATAGCGCGGAGGGCCAATTCAACATTTTCGTGGGGCTTAGGAGCAGGTGCTACAGGCCAGAAGCTCATCCAGGAAGTTAGGGGATTTTGCAGTAGGGGTCAAACCAACACTTTGGGACATTTTCCAGGAGGATTTATAGGCAAAATCTAGCAGGCCGAGTTTTGCAGTTGCAGCTGAAGTTAGGCTCCGTGGGGTCGAATTTCAGAAGTCTAAACCAGCTAAATTCCTTCGTGGGTTTCTCTGGGTTTAGGCCAAGGAGTTTGGGGCTCAAATCTTATAATTTTATGAGCACAAGAAGTGGTGTTTCCACCCATTCGAACTTAGTAGATATGTCAGTTTTCTGGGCAGAGTAGTGCAGATTGGTGTAGCAGTTGGAGCAGTCATCAATTCAACAATTTCTCACCTGGGTTTGGTCATGCTTGTCCATTTAGACAAGCCCAGATGCACCATTCTATTATCTATTGTAATTTGCCCTTAAAGAAGTAATAAAATGGCTCATCAGTTCATTATTTCCAGCATTTCCGTGGGTGCTTAATATATATTTCGTTTTTATATTTTGCTGAATAGATTTTTTGCTTTATATCACTTGTATTCCTATCTAGGAACATTACAATATATCTCACTAGGTCCTTGCCAAACTTCCAACCCCTAGTAATAGTGCATCAACCCTAGATCCTTCATATCGAATTCTGCTGCCAATTGCTTCTTGCATTCTTGAATATGACCTTCCACACCCGTTATGAGAAGATCATCCACATATAGAAGAATGATTATGGGTTCATCCTTCACTACCTTGATATAGAGATTCAGATCAACAAAACTCTTTGAGAAGCCCAATATTTGTAGATATGTGTCCATCCTTGCATACCAAGCCCTTGGAGCTTGCTTAAGGCCATAAAGTGCCTTCTTCAACCTGCAGACGTGAGTCTCTCTATCATTGACTTCAAATTCCAAGGGTTGTTCTATATAGACTTCTTAATCAAAAGTACCATTCAGGAATGTTGTCTTGACATCCATTTGATAGATGTTCCATCCCATCGATGTTGCCAAAGAGACCAACGAACATATGTGTATCTAACTGTAGGTGCAAATGTCTCTTCATAATCAATGCCTTCTTTTTGGGAGAAACCCCTAGCCACAAACCTTGCTTTATATTTATCAATACTTCCATCTGCTGCATGTTTAATCTTGTAGAACCACTTGGAAGTGACCACAAAGTTGTCTTTCGGCCTAGGAATGATTTCCCAAACTCCATTCTTCATTCATAACATCTTTCCATTTTTGATGATTGACAACTTCTTCAAAGGTGGATGGTTCTGCTTCAATTAACTTTGTCATATAGCTTGCATACCCTGAATACCTTTTAAGCTTCTTGCTTTCCTTGAATGTACCTGTGGCTACAGCATGTCCTTCTGCATCTTGAAGAGTAGACTTCAACCAATTAGGTCTCTTTCTATTTTCTAGAATGATGACTTGCTGCATAGGTTCACTGGGACCTTCTTCTTCATGATTGGAATCCTCTTCTTCCCTAGAACAATTTTCAAATATAGGTAGTTCTTCATCATCAAAATCAATCAAGAAATCTTTGGACTTCTTATATGCAATGCTTTCATCAAAGATCACATCTCGTCTTACTTCAATTCAGTGCCTTTCCTTTATGTAGATACTATATGACTTTGAAATGTTACTATAGCCAACAAATATGCCTTTAATGCTTGTAGGATCCAACTTCTTTCTTTTATCTTTTGGAATGTGAATGTAGACAGGACAGCCAAATATCCAGAGATGGTCTACAAATGGTTTCTTCCCAGTGAATGCTTCTTCAAGGGTCATGTTGTCAAGTGATCTGTGAGGACTTCGATTTTGAATGTAGACATCTGTTTTGGTTGCTTCACCCCACAGAAATTGAGGTAAGTCTTGATCATGTAACAAAACTCTAACACTTGCTTCAATTGACCGATTCTTTCGTTCTGCTACTCTGTTTTTCTTTGGATTATATGGAACTATCAACTCCCTCTTAATTCCAGCCTCCTTACAGAAAGCTATGAGCTCCTTAGATGTGTATTCTCCTCCATTGTCAGATCTTAGTACTTTTATCCTTCTTTCTATAAGATTTTCTACTTCAACTTTAAATTCTTGAAATTTTTCGAATACTTCATCCTTGGACTTCAGCAAATAGATCCAAGTTTTCCTTGAGTGGCCATCAATGAAAGTTACATAGTATAGATGACCTCCAAGATATTTTGTAGACATAGGATCACAAACATTAGAGTGAATGAGATCTAGGATTTCTTTTGATCTTGAAGCACTGCCTCCAAATGGTTTCTTAACATTTTTACCTAGTGCACATCCCTTGCAAACTCCTTCATGATCCTCCTTTAGTTCAGGTATGCCATTCACCATTGTGTTTAGAGTTGGTAAGATTTTCTAGTGAAGGTGTCCAAACCTTCTATGCCAAAGCTCACATGGGCTAACTTCAATGTGAACCAAAGCTTGAGAGAGAAGTGTAAGTAACCTGTAGAGTCTTCCTTTGTGAAAATTCTATCACTGCAGCAACTAATTTACTTTTCCTACTTATTTCATCGTAAGTTATTCATGAAATTACTTCAACAAACATTGAAATAAATACTGCTGTAGATATCACATCATAATACAAAAACAAAAATAGGCACACATTGACACAGTTATTTTGGACTAATGTCCCCAGAAAGACCCAATTTGGGAAAACCGATGCATCAAGGGAGGATTTTATTATTCAGCAATTTTCTTGTACAATAGGGTGCCAAACTGGCTTACCCACAGATAGACAAACTTCTAGCACTTTCCTAAACCCAGCGTAGGCCCTACTAACCTCTGCTACTGCCCGAAACCCTCTGCGTCAGCCTACTAAGGCTCTGCGCAGCCTCTATGGGCTTCTGTGTCACTCCTGCAGCCTCTACGTGGATGATGCAGGCCCTTCTGCCTCTACGCAGTCTCCACTGCCTTTGCGTGGCTTCCTCTAGCTCTGCGTCTACCTCTTTTGCGCTGATCTCTCGTCTCTCTGTTTCATGCTTGCTGCCTCCTGACTCCTCTCCAGACTGCTGGTTCAATTTCTTAGCAAACTCTGCTCCAAAAATTGAACTGACTGGACTCCCTTAGTATATTCTCCAAGTGCCCCTCAAGCCTCCTCTTATACTTTTTTTGTTGACATCTCAATGGACAAGATTAAGTCCCTAATCAACGGCTAAGATTAGATATGGCTTGATCCATGTTTTTTGGACCATTCTAACACAGATTCATATTAATACACATTAATATTTTATTTTCCCTAAGTTTAGACTTGGCGATTCCATTAAAAATATTAATTATTTTAATATTTCTTGATTTGTTTAGAATCTGCTGAAACCCTTTCTAGGCATTGGAGATCTCATGTGCCCCAACCTCTCCACCAAATTTCGTGGCTAGAGCACATCCGATGCTACCCAAAATCAACACTCCCTCTTAGCGAGGATTGTGCTCTAGCAATACTCCTCACTGAGTATTACTCTAATCAACCGACATCGGTACCTGTGCTGATGCTAGGCCTCCCTGCCCAACATCCTCTATACTGCTGCATCCTGTATTGCTGCCCATGGTTCTGCCACTGCCACTGCCACTGCTGTATCTGTACGACAACTCCCTCTGCATCGGTGCTACTGCTGGTCCTTTCTCCTAGTACTGCATCCACGCTGCACCTTCCTCTGCATCTGTGCTGTTGTTGGTCCTTTCTCCCAACATTGCATCTGCATTGCAAATCCCTCTACATCTGTGCTGCTATTGGTCCTTTCTCCCAACACTGCATCTGCACTGCAACTCCCTCTTCATTCGTGCTGCTAATACACTACTTCTGAAAGGGGTTCTTTACCATCCCCATCTTTTCCCTGAAGTAGTCAAATTTTGACTTTCCAAGGGCCTTGGTGAGGATATCTGCTACTTGTTCCCCTGTAGGAGTGTATCTCAACTATACAGCTCCACGTTGGGCACAATCTCTGACAAAGTGACACTAGATATTAATATGCTTTGACCTATCATGAAATACTGGATTCTCAGAGAGTTTTGATGCAACTCTGATTATCACACATGATCCTGGTCGCCTCCATATTTCTTCTGAATAGGTTTACCAACAGTTTTCTGAGCCATATGGCCTCCGAAGCTGTGCTTGCTGCCATATATTCTGCCTTAGACGAGCTCAGAGCCACGAACTTCTGTTTCCTACTGCATTAGGAGGTTATTCCTGATCCAATGTTGAAACAGTACCTAGAGGTAATTTTCCGATCCACTGAACTTCCTGCCCAATTTGCATAAGTAAATCCACTCAACCTGATATCCTTCCCTTTGTTGTACAAGAGCCCATAATCAATTGTTCCTTGTAAATACTTGAGAACGTGCTTGGTTGCTGCCTAGTGAGCCCTCTTTGGTTCCCCCATGAATTGACTGAGGGTGTTGACAGCGTAGCAAATATGTGGCCTGGTATCGACTAGATACATCAGGGACCCTATGAGCTGTCGGTATAGGGTGGGATCGACATCCTTGTCTTCTGATGCATCAATCTTCTTCGAGTTGGTGATCATTGGTGTAGCCATAGGTCTACAGTCTCCCATCCCGAACCTTTTCAGAATTTTTGTAGCATACCTTCCTTGCCCATGGACGATTTTTCCTTTCTGCTGCCAAACTTCCAACCCTAGAAAATAGTGCATTCGTCCCATATCCTTCATATCGAACTTTGTGGCTAGATTCTTCTTGCAGTCTTCAATGAGTCTGGATGATCCTGTCAGGAAGAGATCATCCACATATAATACTAAGATAAGTGGCTTGCTCTCTACGACCAGATAGTAGAGATTCGGATCTGCGTCACTCTTGAGAAA
Source organism: Pinus taeda (assembly GCA_000404065.3). Lineage (NCBI taxonomy): Eukaryota > Viridiplantae > Streptophyta > Pinopsida > Pinales > Pinaceae > Pinus > Pinus taeda. Next base: position 30,705 of record APFE031045974.1, read on the forward strand.
CCCCATCTTCTGCAAGTAGCCATCTATTCAACCATACAAGGCTTTCTTCAGTCTGCATACATGAGACTTCTTCTCATGAATTTCAAAGCCCTCTGGTTGTTCAATGTATACTTCTTCTTCTATTACCTCGTTCAGAAATGTCGTCTTGACATCCATCTGATGGATCTCCCATCCCATCTGGGCTGCAAGAGATATCACGGTCCTAATAGATGTATACTTGGCTACTGGGGCGAAGGTTTCCTCATAGTCAATCCCTTCCTTTTGAGCATACCCCCTTAGCCACAAACCTGGTCTTGTATTTTTCAATACTGTCATCCGCAACATATTTGATCTTGTAGATCCATCTTGAACTTACCACAGATCTGTCTTGAGGCCTTGACACCACCTTCCAGACATCGTTTACCATTATGGAGTTATACCCCTCCACCATCGCATCAAGCCAAACCTGATGTTGAGCTGCCTCCTTCAAGCTGGCAGGTTGTCCATCTTGAGCTACTAACGCCTGATACCTGTTTGGCTGTTTTCGCTCCCTTTTATTGTTCCTTGGCTCTCCAATGAAGTTCTCTGCATCACGTAGAATTTGACGAAGTTCCCTACTGGTTCTTCCTCTGCCAACAGGTGCTTCTATTTGCTCCTCTTCCTCATCCTGAGAATCTTCCTGATCTGAGGAAGGATTCTTCACTTCTGTTGGTTGAAGAGGCATGACCAACGGATCCTCTTTCGACTGCTCCTTGGAAGGCATTTCGCGAGATCTTCTGAAAGCTCTGCCCTCCATGAACTTTACATCTTGTTGTACTACTACCTTCGTGCTCCCTGGAAGATAGATCCTGTATGCCTTAGCATTCTCGCTATATCCTGCCAGATACCCCTTTTCTGCAGTCTGATCCAGCTTCTTCCTCTTTTCTTCGGGTATGCGACAATATGCCAAACTCCCAAATATCCTGAAATGACTAACTTTAGGTGTCTTCCTAGTGAAGACTTTCTCTGGAGTAATCTTTCCCAATGCCCAATGAGGAGTCCTATTCTGAATGTAGAAAACTATGTTGCATGCTTTTTCCCACATGAATTTTGGCATATCTTGATCATACAGCATGGCCCTAACTGCTTCTACAATAGTCCTGTTTTTCCTTTCTGCCACCCCATTCTACTACGGATTGTAGGGAGTTGTCCACTCTCTTCTGATGCCCTCCTTAGCGCAAAAATCAGTGAATTCCTTATCGACATATTCTCCACCATTATCTGAGCGCAATAATTTTATTTTTTTACCTGTCAGATTCTCCACTAGAGCCTTGAACTCCTTGAATCGACAGAAAATCTCATCCTTGGTTTTCAAAAAATAGATCCAAGTTTTCCTCGAGTGGTCATCAATGAAAGTAAGGAAATACTCAGCATCGCTGAGAGCTTTGACGGACATAGGTCTGCAGATATCTGAGTGTATCAACCCTAGTACACTCTTGGCCCTGTGGTTGCTCCTAGGAAATGCCGCCTTGGCATACTTTTCTAGAGAACATCCCCTGCATACATCATCTCGTTCCATACTCAAATCCAGGACGCCTGTTAAAGTGCTCTTGAGAATTCTCAGATCTCCATGGTGCAAGTGACCCATCCTTCTGTGCCATAGTTTGTTCAAGTCTTTGTCCCCATGACTGCCTATTAGTGCCATTGGAGATTCTAGTTGTAATCTGTACAATCGATTATTTTTTATCCTGATCTGCACTTTCTTTTTCCAGCTCGGGTGTTTGACGTATACCTTTTTCTTGATGAAGTAGACGTCATAGCCCTTGCCTTGTAGTTGTGACATGGAAAGTAAGTTCATCCCCAATCCTAGCACATGCAACACATTTTGTGGCACGGAATTGCTCTCTTGATTATGTCTAAAAAACTATGGTACTCTTTCCTACTGGAGTACACTTTGCCTTGTTCCCCATGGTGATCTGAAAGTTCATCTTCTCTTCTTGATATTCTGAGAAACACTCCCTGATTCTTGTCATATGCCACGAGGCTCCACTATCTATATACCATACTTCTGATGATGCAACACTAGTCATGCACGCCACTTCTTCTTCCAACCTGGAAGCCAACATAGAGAAATCAAAATCTCTCTCTCTTGTCCAATCTTCTGAAAATCTGCGCGAGTCCCCTGAGGTGAATGTCTCTGCATCGTGGTCTCGACCCATAACTGATTTTGCCTTTCTGTCTCTGATTACTTGCTCTGATACCATGTGAAAATTCTATCACTGCAGCAACTGATTTATTTTTCCTACTTATTTCATCATAAGTTATTCATGAAATTACTTCAACAAACATTGAAATAAATACTACTGCAGATATCACATCATAATATAGAAACAAAAATATGCACACATTGACACAGTTATTTTGGACTAATGTCCCGGGAAAAACCCAATGTGGGAAAACCGGTGTAGCAAGGGAGGATTTTATTATTCAACAATTTTCTTGTACAACAGGGTGCCAAACTGGCTTACCCATAGATAGACAAACTTCCAGCACTTTCCTAAACCTAGCGTGTAGGCCCTACTGACCTCTGCTACAACCTAAAACCCTATGCGTCAACCTATTGAGGCTCTACACAGCCTCTCTGGGCTTCCGCGTCACTCCTGCAGCCTCTGTGTGGATGACGCAGGCCCTTCTGCCTCTGCGCAGTCTTTGCTGCCTCTGCATGGCTTCCTCTGGCTCTGCATCTGCCTCTTCTGCGCTGATCTCCCGTCTCTCTCTTCCGTACTTGCTGCCTCCTGATTGCTCTCCAGACCACTTGTTCAATTTCTCAGCAAACCCCGCTCCAGAAATTGAATTGACTAGTCTCCCTCAGTATATTCTCCTAGTGCCCCTCAAGCCTCCTCTTATACTTTTTCTGTTGACATCTCAACGACTGAGAAGTCCCTAATCAACGGCTAAGATTAGATCTGGCTTGATCCATGTTTTTTGGACCATTCTAACACAGTTTCATATTAATACACATTAATATTTTATTTTCTGTAAGTTTAGACTTAGGGATTCCATTAAAAATATTAATTATTTTAATATCTCCTGATCTGTTTAGAATTTGCCCAAAACCTAAATACAAGGACTCACATTTTTTGACCTTAGGCTTACAATGGTGATAATGCAAAGTGAAAAAAATACATGTACCCCTGTTGGAATTAGGGGTAACAGGACTTGTTATAACAAAATCTTGGACTTCTAGAGATAAAGTCCAAAAGCTCAAGTGCAAAAGTTCAAGGGGGCCATTGTCACTTCACCAACCCTTTTCTTGCTTCTCTTTAGCTCTCCTTTGACTCAAGGGAGGTTCTTTTTGTAGGTCCTAGAGATCTAATGGTCTGGTCACACTGAGTCAAAAGCTCTCCAAATCCTCTACTTCACACTCCACCAATCAAATGATCAGGGCTTAGGTGGAAGATAGGATCGTTAGGTTTCTTAGAGTAATTAGGGTTAGAGTTCAAAGGGAATCTCCCAAACCATCAATGATCATAACTACATGATTTCTCAGGAGAGTGGAACCCTATCAAAATAGTGCTTATTATTTACAGAAAAGGTATAAAATGTTGGAGAATGAATAGTGCTTATCAATGAATTTTTGGGCATAATGGAGTTAGACAAGGAGTGAATCTAAATCTAAAGACTTTGATTGAGAAATGCCTCTCAATCAAAGCCTAGTGATTTTCAATCAATTAGATATTTAAGGTCAAGGATTGTTATTCTAAGTTTCCTTTATGGATACTAGGTGACAAATCTTGCAAAGGATATTTTAGAGCCATAAATGTTCAACATATCATGAAACCTTATAGAAAGCCCAATTCTACAACATTGCAAAATGGAAGAAGATACTCACAATAAAATAGCACAATTCATGATGGCATCACTTCATCAATCCAAGAGAAAATCCATCCAAGCAATTTTATCCTCCCCGAAACAATTCGCTCAACTTGAAATATCCATAACAAACTTTCACAAGAGAAAAATTGCAGAAAATTTCAGATTAGCCATGTTATTTCTCCCCAAAACTCCATCAAATAATGAAAGGCAACGCACCTCTATTTATAGAGGAGGTGCTCAACTTCTCTCATAATGAAATAATCTTTTTTTAAGCCAAGATCCCCTAAATTAGCCTAAGGTTGGGCAAAAGGTCCTCTCTACAAACTAATTAATCTAAATTAATATTAAATGATGCTTCTAATGCCACATGTACAAAATTTAGGAGCTCAACCCTCAAAAGATGACCCTTATCCACAAATGAATGGTGAAAAGAGGGTGTTGGTGTAGCGTACAACCTCCAAAGGCCCTTCCACAATGTACCCTTCTTTAAACGATCTTCTATTGTGGATATCTGGCACTCAACTCCCAAAGGGTGATAGAATCCTCCTAGTAATCTCCAAAGGTGTACTTCAATCCTGCCATGAAACCTCCAAAGTGGGCAAAAGAGCCACATGCTTCCATATTATCATCCAAAGGGACTCTTTCCAAGCCAACACGCAACCTCCAATACTGCCTTGCAACCCTCTAAAGTGGCACACCAATCATTAAGGGGTATGATTTGCTCTAAGGATGACTTCCAAAAGGCTTGCAAAATATGAAAGTTGTACTACCTCTCTATGCGAGCAGTTTGAGCTCTGACACCTTCCTCATAAGCATTTCAAGTAAACGCTGCCTTATACAACCTGTAATATTCCTAGGGAATTTTTACAATAAATAACAAAGCATACATAGACATAAAAACCATGAAAATCAAACACATGAATCATCCATGAAATTGCACCAAAAACTGCGTTGCTGAGCCATTTTATTATAATATGAAGAGGGTACAATGAGGTGTTGGAAAGAGTGTACCCGAGCTTGCTCAAGGCAAGCTAGCTAAGAGAAAATGAACAATAAGAAATACCTCTCAAATCTGTTGCTACTCTCTCCTGGCTTTGTGCTAAAACTGCCAAAAAATACGCTGCTGGATGTGAAGAAATGCTGCTAGGACCTCCTTCGGTGCTCATAAAATTTTGGGAAATTAACCCCGACCTCTCCACCAAATACCCCGAATAAAATACAAAGGAATTGGCCTATGGTTGACCTTGGAATTGGAATTTCGACCCTCTTTTCCCTCTATGGATCTACTGCTGTATAATTCGACCCAACTGTCAATCCTGCTGCAAATAGCCCCCAAAATAGCTACAATCTCCTAGAAAATACTCTCCCAGGCCCCTCCTCAAATCTTAGGCCCAAACTCCCTTCACTCCTCAAGTCCCAAGTGTGCCTCCTCCAAGCTCGCGCAGTCCCTACATTACTGCTAGTGAATCCTCCCCATAAACTCACACTTCCACTGCTGGAACAAACTGAAATGGATGGAACTCCCTCCTTGGGCTGGCTCTCGAAGTCCGCTGAAGCAACGGTTGAGATTTCTGCTTGGAAACACTCGTGTGCTAAATAACACTTGTAGACTTGGCTTCAACTCAAGCGCGCTATGTTAAAGACAAGTTTTCTCAAAGATGAATGAATGACCAAATGAGTGCCTTTCTTTCCTTTTTGTCAAAATGCCTCCAACATGCTCATGTGGGCCCATCTGGATTTCCTCCCACCAAATTCCCTCCAAGGCGTGTGTATTCTCCACGTGGGCCGCAATTCTCCATGAGTGGCCCTCACGCTCCACTAGTGGCTCGATATTCCCTTCCACCTCTAATGTTTGGGGCTTGCTTTTAATCAAAAACCAATGTGGGGCCTCTAAACCCACATTTCCTAAGTGCAAACATGAATTAAGATAAAATTGTCCAAAATTGATATTTCACTTAGCAATAATGCTAAGTGGGAATATCACAATCCTCCCTGCCAAGACGTTACTTGTCCTTAAGCAACTGTAATGAAGGATGTTGAAGTATTTGCTCCCCTTCCCAAGTGGCATCCTCATCTAGTAGGTGTTGATTTTTGGGTAGCATCGGATGTGCTCTAGCTCTGAAATTTTGTGGAGGGGCTAGAACACATGAGATCTCTAGTACCCAGAAATTGTTTGGTGAAATTCCATGTGGATTGTATTTTATCAAAAAAATTAATATTTTTAATGGGGTTCCTAAGTCTAAACTTAGGAAAATTAAAATAATATTGGCTATTAACAAAAATATGGGTGAGAAGCTTCTAAGAGACGAGGATCAAGTCTAATTTAATATTAGCCATTGATTAGAGATTAGATCACGACGGTTGATTTCTCAACAGGAAAAGTATAAAGGAAGGCTTGGGGTCAGTTGGAGAATACACACAAAGAGAACAACACTTGAGCTAATTCGAAATTCTGGGGCGTGGTTTGTTGAAAATTTCAGAGTAAGTTTCTAGTGCAGAGAGGGGAAGTTCAGCAGAGGGACTTCAGTCCAAGGTCGAGAATACATAGCAGAGAGGCAACACAACACCAGGGACAGACAATGTAGCTCCAGAAGGGTGACATAGAGGCTAGAGGAGATGACACAATCACTTAGAGGCAACACTGGGGTTTCTGTGAGGCAGATTGAGCAGCAGTTCAACAGATCGATTTCTGAGCTAGGAAGGCTCACTGGGAGGGTGATGCAGCTCCTAGAGGAGGTGATGCAGTTCCAACGCAGAACTTGGAGCTGCCTTCACTGCACAACACTGGGGACAGCACAGTTGCTTGTGGGGTTTATTCATCTAGTTGCTGGATTCGCCAAAATATCTGTCTCTAGATAGAGGTACTTCTTCCAGGTTATTCTTTGTTGGGTGAGCCAGATTTGGCATCCTAGTTGTATTCAAAAATTTGCTTAATAATAAAACCCTCATATCTGCTGCACCGGTTTTCCCGCATTGGGTTTTT
>APFE031045975.1:6771-16873 GCA_000404065.3 Pinus taeda
AAATGGTTCCCATTGTGTCAAGTTCCCTTGTGAGAATCTTTCGTTTAATATGAGCCAATGAATGTAAGGGTTTTGCATGGTTGACCCATAATCATGGTGAGCAAAGGTCAAAGGATATAGTATCCTATAACGCTTATGGGCTAACTTTGATATTGATAGTGTCTAGCCTAGAAAAGGAACATCAATGGAAAGGGTGTTCTGTAGTTGAACCATAAACTTGGGTTTGTAGGTGACCCTCAACTGTGATAAATGAAGGTCAAGAGATATTGATACCCCATGACACTTGTGGGCCAACTCTGATACAAATAGTGTATGGATAGGCCCTAGATGGAGGGGGTCCAAAATGATAATCTTCCATTGGAATGGACTACAAAAAAAAATATTCCATTGAGAAGGGCCAATATCATAAGTATTCGATTGGAAACGCATTTGCCAATGGAAAACCTTTGAAATATTACATAGGTGAGGGGTTTGGAAACATCAAAAATATTCCAATGGAATTCTTAGTGTTGTGCGTAGAGATCCAAAATATTCCACTCATTTTGGATGTGATTTGAAAGTTGACCTGAAATATTCAACATGTATTAGATACAATATGAAGAAATAAGAGGCTCTTCACTCTAGGATCTCATGCATAGGTAGTGGGCAACACATCAATGGGAGAATGTATACATGAACCAAAGGCTTGGATCATTTTTTGAAACCCTACCACATGAAATCCATACCTTTCATTACCCTTATTATGGAGCACAAACTCACCATGATCTATGGCCATCATTTTTTGTTTTGTGAACATGTATTTCTATGAAAAAAATTTAACTTCTTGAAACATGTGGGTGGTGGCTAAAATCTTGGATGGTATGAGATGAAATATAATGAATCCATTCAAGCCATTTCCTATGACATTCATTGAAACTATGACATCACACTTTTGCCAGGTATCTTGGCAAGAAAAGGGTCAGTTGAATGTTGGGGAGAACTGTGAGCACTCTAGAGGCTTGACACGTAGTGAGCCAAGCATAGGCCCTATCCATGGTATCCTCCACATCATTATAATGTTCAACATTGTAGTATGGGGTGTGGGGAATGATTATAAGATAGAAGAAAATCCTAGATTATTTGCCCATCTTCTCATCCCAAGTATATGCCATGTATTCATCCTTAATTTATGCATGGATATAATCTCTCGATTCTTGGTGGGTGCGGTAGTATTTCACTGTAGAATCCATAAAGGAAATGACATAATGAATTTTATTGAGGTCTTTGAGCATGTACCATTGCTTCTTGGGAGAACCATCACTAAGAAATATGTAGGCTTGTAGCTTGGCCATGAGGCCATGGCTCCACCAGACTAGAACCTAGACTAGTGTTTTGTTCTTACAAAAAAACTTATGCAATCCATTCTTTCCATTATTGAAGGGAACATAAAGATTAACATCATTTCCAATCTAGAATTCTTCCACCACATCTCTTGTTTGGGCATGTCATCATTATGTTACTCCATCTTAGAGCTTCCTACAACCCTTTTAATGACGACTACAACCATAGGGTTTGAGCCTTTTCCCCTTACCGATGATTTCTTGAGGGATTCACTAGTCACAATCCCTTTGGACTTTGCTAGTTATTTCAAAAAATCCATATGGTGAATGATTTGAGGAAATAAAAGGAATAACCCCTACCAAGGAAAGAATTGAATCTTCCATCTAAATAATAACTAGAATATCATATTAATGGCTTAGACATACATTTATTATATCAACTTGGCTCTCATACCACATATCTAGATCATAGGGGCTATGATCTAGGAACAATCAATAATGAAAGAGAGTAGAAGAGAAAGAATATAAATATGCCATGCAACTATTCTTAGAAAAACCTTGAACAAAAAATACACACATTGAATACCTAATAATATATGAAAAAAATATAATTCTTTATTATATGGATAAATCATTTACCCTATAATGTGAAGGAACAATCTGTAATTTTACCAAGTGAGGCTTTTTATTTATAGTTTTCTCGTTGGATTCTTGAGTTACAATAGCGCAAGTGGATACCGTGGATGGAGACCATGGGTGGATTCCACTTTCTATTCAAATCATAGATGACCAAATGTAGATTTGTGGTTTTTTGAAGTCAGTAATTGAAGCCTAATTTTAGTTGAATTGGAAACATCCAATGAAACTCGCACCCAAGACAATAGAAGAGGGGTCCTTCATCACGTAAGCTCTAAAGTAGATGAATTTCCTTTTCAGAATATTTAATGATCATCGGGCCAATAAGTTTCTTGGAAGCATGGACTTGAATCATTGACCAATAAGTTTGAAACTAGATTAGACATGAACCCCAAAAATGATCGATTTAATTTTGAAGCGTTTTAGCTAAATAATCCATATGTTTAGCAGAATTTAGTTAAATAGTGGAAAGAAGCTCCAATGAGAAAATGTACCACAACATATCACTTCTAGAAAAATTTAAATCACGCCAGATTATCTGTGACAATGCAATAAATATGAATTCAAATATATTTTTGAATTGTAAAAGGATTTGATTGAGAAAAATGGAGCATGTTTAGTGTAATATCATCCTCAAAGGTAGAACAAGGGAACTTATTTCCAATGGATTCTTCTTGATCTTCATAAATTGGTCATCCTCAACATTCATTCCACCTTGTGGAGTCATACAAGGGGGCCCATCATCCCACTCTTTTTTTTCTAATTGAAGAAGTATTGAGTTGAAGTATTAAGGGTATTGCACCCTAAAAAAAGACTAGGGGTATGAAACTTCATGGGTATGACAGAATTGCATCTGATCAACAATTTGTAGATGAACTATTCTTATGTTTGCACCAATTGTAGGAAAATCTCTTGCCTTCGAATAGGCCCTTGAATACTTTATGGTAGCCTTTGGCACAAGTATAAACCATGGTAAGTTGCAAATAGTCCTCTTCAATTCTTTTATTATTATTCAATTACATATCTGGAAAGATCTCGGATATCAATGAATTTGCCTTCAGTCTAAATACGTGGTTGCTCTACATGTTAAGAATTCCCTTTGGTATGCCTCATGGGAATATCTTCATCTTTACTTAGTTTTTTTTTACCAATCATTGTTATCATCGTAAAATGATTTTATGATAAATTAGTGATGTTATAGTTGAGATAACGGGTAATATTTTTGCATTTAAAGCATTGAGAATGTATGAGTTGAAGTAAGCATGCAAAACTATATTAGATAAATCCTTTGATTAAACATTAAATCTATTGTTAATAAATTTTACCATATTTGTAATTGGAAAATTTCTATTTTTATTTTGATTAATGAATTTTTACTATATATAAAACTAAAGTTTCTAATTTGGATGTTAACGTGAATAAATGTTAACCTACTTTAACAAATTTGAAATCAATGCCACATCAGGGGACAACGACACTCCCAACTTGAAAACGACCATCAGCCAGGTCAACAGTGTGGGCACCACAGGAGAAAGCATTTAAAACACAAATTTATGCGAGTAAACCATTGTTTTCTCTTCAAAATAACATGCACACTTTACTTTGTATGGTTTGAAGTGTAGAAACAATTTTCATTTTTTTTTTCTTATTGCTCTGCCTCGCTCTTTTATTTGTTATTGCAATTTTAGATATATTTTCTTAGTTTATTTTTAATTTTTAGATAATATTGATCAACTAAAAGTTTATCCTAGGAGACTAGAAATAAAACTCATAGTTAAAAGGATGTATTCCTTAGACGAAACTATTCTCCAAATTTGCATCCTTGTATTTTCCAAACAACTAACACACGTTTCAAGACGTGCGATAATGAGCAAGTATTTCTGGTACCAAAACATGTTCTTAATTCAGGGTCAGTTGAATGGATGTTGGTAGGAGGAATTTCATCACAACAAGCGACATAAACACAAATATCATTAGCAAGGGAACCTATTTAGGTATTTTCCTCTTAATAAATCTTCCTCTATCCCTAAATCATAAATGGAGAAAGAACCTAGGAGTTTTGAAAATGTGGTAAGAAAGAAAAAATCCAGTAAAAAACCCTCCTTGGATGTTGATTTCATTGAAAAATATCATGTAATTGAAATGAAATTTTATCCAAGAACATGGTGGAAACATTAAAAAAGGTTACTAATAATCCTAAGGAGTAATCCCACTAGTTATAAGAAACATGGGAAAGAATGATATAATGAATGAAGTGAAGAAACAACAATGGTGGAGACAACAAAGACACATAAATGGAATAAGACGTTAGAGACCTAACAAACTTAGAGGAATGTGAAGATATGGAGCTTAGCAAGCTTGATTTGCAATATTTAGTATTACAATGGTATGGGAAATAGACTGAGTCAACATTGAATCAATAAATTCAAATTTTGACAAAAGCCTTGATAAAAAAAGGATAATTTTAGGAATAAAAAATACAATGTAAGAATCACTAGTCTATCTCTTTAGCAGTTGAAACTAAAACACTAAAATACTGATAAAAATAGGAAAATAGAATAAAAGGGTGTATAAAGAAGAACTAAGAAACTTCTACAAGAGTTGAGAGAAATGTGAGTCAATTTAAGAATAATGGCGTTGATGATGAACATGTTCCACCCCACCCGCTCAAATGCCCAAAGAATATACTATCATAAATTATCAGATGAATGAATGAAAAAAACAAATATTTATTAAAAATAAAACTCTGAAAGAAAAGCCAACTATGGCTATTCTATAGGAAACAAAGTGCTCATTTGATATGTTGTCTAAAATTGATACTACTTGTTCAATAAACTATAGCTCAATGAAATTAGATGTACATGAGGCATCAAGGGGAATTACTTTATTATAAATCCACCATGAGATTATGCTTTCAAACACCTTTTCCACTCAAAGAATTGTCACAATAAAGTATCAACTAATATGTTTGACATAAATGGGCTTCATTTCCATTTTTTATGGACCCAATCTAACTAGGAATATATGTTTTTCTTTTTTCACAATATTCAACCCATCCCTTATATTATAGGACATGGTTACCCATTTGTGGAACAATATTTATGGTTGAATCCTTGGATAAAAATAGGGGAGGTTGATACGGATCTTGGCATCTAAGATTTTGAAACCTTAAATTCTTACAAAGAGTAGGAGAGAGAAAATAAAAATATGCTCTGAAACAATTCTTATAAAAACTTTAAATAGAAAATACACACAGTGAATACATAACAATATATGAAAATAAAATAATTCTTTATTAAATGGAAATCATTTATCCTACATTTTGAAGGACATATTTGTCCTTTTACAAGGTGACGCCCATTATTTATGGTATTCTAGGTGCCTTCTTGAGTTACAATACCATGGGTAAATACCATGTGTGGATACTACTTTCCATTAGGATCAAGACTTTTTCCTTAGGAAGAAATGGTTCCCATTGTTTCAAGATCCCTTGTGAGAAGCTTTTGTTTAATATGAGCCAATGAATATAAGGGTTTTTTGTGGTTGACCCATAATCATGGTTAACAAAGGTCAAAGGATATAGTATCCTATAATGCTTATGGGCTAACCTTGATATTGATAGTGTCTAGCCTAGAAAATGTACATCAATGGAAAGGGTGTTTTGTAGTTGATCCATAAACATGGGTTTGTAGGTGACCCACAACTGTGATAAATGAAGGTCAAGAGATATTGATACGCCATGACACTTGTGGGCCAACTCTGATACAAATAGTGTATGGATAGGCCCTAGATGGTAAAATATCCATTGACATGGGTCTATGATGGAAGTTTCCCCTAGAAGGTTATAATTTCAAATGTCTTCATCCTGTTGTGTATGATGTCAAAAGTTTTCACCCAACTAGTACCAGTGACAAAATCCTTTTGTTGAAGGCGGTCAAGAATGATAATCTTCCATTGGAATGGGCTACAAAAAAAATATTCCATTAAGAAGGGCCAATATCATAAGTATTCGATTGGAAAAGGATTTGGCAATGGAAAACGTTTGAAATCTTACATAGGTGAGGGGTTTGGAAACATCAAAAATATTCCAATGGAATTCTTAGTGTTGTGCGTAGAGATCCGAAATATTCCACTCATTTTGGATGCGATTTGAAAGTTGACCTGAAATATTCAACATGTATTAGGTACAATGTGAAGAAATAAGAGGCTCCTCACTCTAGGATCTCATGCACAGGTAGTGGGCAACACATCATTGGGAGAATATATACAGGAAACAAATGCATGGATCATTTTATGGAACCCTACCACATGACATCCATAGCTTTCATCACCCCTATTATGGAGCGCAAACTCACCATGCACTATGGCCATCATTTTTTTTTTTGTGAAAATGTATTTCTATGAAAAAATATTAACTTCTTGAAACATGTGGGTGGTGGCTAAAATCTTGGATGTATGAGATGAAATATAATGAATCCATTCACACCATTTCCTATGACATTCATGGAGACTATGACATCACTCATGTTGATGTAATTGTAACCTTAAAAGCTATAAATCCTTGGATTTTATATTCTTGAGAGGTCAGAGAGGGACCCTGTGCTTAGCATAGTGGTCACCCTTTTGCCAGGTACCTTGGCAAGGAAAGGGTCAGTTTGAATGTTGGGGAGAACCATGAGCACTCTAGAGGCTTGACAGGTATTGAGCCAAGCATAGGCCCTATCCATGGTATCCTCCACATCATTATAATGTTCAACATTGTAGTCCGGGGTGTGGGGAATGATGAGAAAATAGAAGAAAATCCTATATTATTTGAGCATCTTCTCCTCCCAAGCATATGCCACGTATCCATCCTTAATTTATGCATGGCTATAATCTCTCGATTCTTGGTGGGTGAGGTAGTATTTCACGGTGGAATCAATAAAGGAAAAAACATAATGAGGTTTATTGAGGTCTTTGAGCATATACCATTGCTTCTTGGGAGAACCATCTTTAAGAAATATGTAGGCTTGTAGCTTGGCCATGAGGCCATGGCTCCACCAAACTAGAACCTAGACTAGTGTTTTGTTCTTACAAAGAAACTTATGCAATCCATTCTTTCCATTATCGAAGGGCACATAAAGAATAACATCAATTCCAATATACAATTCCTCCACCACATCTCTTGTTTGGGGCATGTCATCATTATGTTACTCCATCTTAGAGCTTCCTACAACCCTTTTAATGACGACCACAACCATAGGGTTTGATCCTTTTCCCCTTACTGATGATTTGAGGAAATAAAAGGCATAACCCTCGCCAAGGAGAAAATTTAATCTTCCATCTAAATAATAACTAGAATCTCATAGCAATGGCTTAGACATACATTTATTATATCAACTTGGCTCTCATAACACATATCTAGATCATAGGGGCTATGATCTAGGAACAATCAATAATTAAAGAAAGTAGGAGAGAAAGAATATAAATATGCCATGCAACTATTATTAGAAAAACCTTGAAGAAAAAATACACACACTGAATACCTAACTATATATGAAAAAATATAATTCTTTATTATATAGATAAATCATTTACCCTACAATGTGAAGGAACCATCTATCATTTTACCAAGCGAGGCTTTTTATTTATAGTATTCTCGTTGGATTCTTGAGTTACAATAGCACAGGTGGATACCGTGGATGGATACCATGGGTGGATTCCACTTTCTATTCAAATCATAGGTATGAGATGACCAAATGTAGATTTGTGGTTTTTTGAAGTCAGTAATTGAAGCATAATTTTAGTTGATTTGGAAACATCCAATGAAACTCACACCCAGGACAATAGAAGAGGGTCCTTCATCACGTAAGCTCTAAACTAGATGAATTTCCTTTTCAGAATATTTAATGATCATAGCGCCAATATGTTTCTTGGAAGCATGGGCTTGAATCACTGACCAATAAGTTTGAAACTAGATTAGACATGAATCCCAAAAATGATCGATTTAATTTTGAAGCGTTTTAGCTAAATAATCCATATGTCTAGTAGAATTTAGCTAAATAGTGGAAAGAAGCTCCAATGAGAAAATGTACCACAACATATCACTTCTAGCAAAATTTAAATCACGTCAGATTATGTGTGACAATGCAATAAAGATGTATTCAAATATATTTTTGAATTGTAGAAGGATTTGATTGAGCAAAATGGAGCATGTTTAGTGTAATATCATCCTCAAAGTTAGAACAAGCGAACTTATTTCCAATGGCTTCTTCCCGATCTTCGTAAATGGGTCACCCTCAACATTCATTCCACCTTTTGGAGTCATACAAGGGGGCCCATTATCCCACACCTTTTTTTTCTAATTGAAGAAGTATTGAGTTGAAGTATTAAGGGTATGGCACCCTAAAAAAAGACTACGGGTATGAAACTTCATGGGTATGATAGAATTGCATCTTATCAACAATTTGTAGATGAACTCTTCTTGTGTTTTCACCAATTGTAGGAAAATCTCTTGCCTTCTAATAGGCCCTTGAATACTTTATGGTAGCCTTTGGCACAAGTATAAACCATGGTAAGTTGCAAATAGTCCTCTTCAATTCTTTTATTATTATTCAATTACATATGTGGAAAAATCTCGGATATCAATGAGTTTCCATTCAGTCTAAATACATGGTTGCTCTACATGTTAAGAATTCCCTTTGGTATGCCTCATGGGAATATCTTCATCTTTATTTAGTTTTTTTTTACATAATCATTGTTATCGTCGTGAAATGAATGTATGATAAATTAGAGATGTTATAGTTGAGATAACAGGTAACATTTTTGCATTTTGAAAACCAACCTGCAAAATTGTTAATCTCAAATGTATAGTTAAATTCTTAATATCAAAAAAATGATTAACAAGTTTGACCATTTTAACATTAAATCTATTGTTAATAAATTTTCCCATTAAAATTTCTATTTTTATTTTGATTAATGACTTCTTACTATATATAAAACTAAAGTTTCTAATTTGGATGTTAACATGAAATAAATGTTAGCCTACTCTAACAATGACACTCCCAACTTGAAAACGACCATCAGCCAGGTCAGCAATGTGGGCACCACATGAGAAATCATTTAAAACACAAATTTATGTGAGTAAAAGGTCGTGGAGCGTATCGGAGGGTATCGAAGGCAGGTGCATAAAACAGCTATCATGTGAATTGAAAAATGCATAGCCGTTTTGGACACTAGAAATAATTAAATAAGGATTGAACTTATGATCGAGAGAGCTGGAAGAAAAGCTAGCTGGTGCACATCTGCGTGGGAGTTGCTGCTTAACCACTTGGCATCCAGAGGGAGAATGCAGACCCATACATAGCGTGGGTGCCACTGAAAGTGAGGGGACTACATAGAATTTCGAAGGGATCCATGGAAATTTCTGCAAATTGTAGGATGCAGAGCAGGATCACATGTAGTAGGAGCATGGTGGTTCATTTCGTCCAGGTGATCGAGCATGGGATGGGAGTTCTGGAGTTATGGGTGCAGAGCCTAATCAGGTGGTCCCCATCATAAATAGCGGTATGTCGTCGATACTCTGCAAAACGAAGCAAATTGGCATATTGCAGGAATCCTCAACCCTTGGACCAGTAGAAGGTGCATGTTAGGGCAATTTGACCCTCCAATATTCTAACCCTCGTTTGAAGAACCAACGAGAGAACACGTGATGGAAATTCAAAAAAGGAGGCCGTCATATTCCATTTCTGTAAACACCCTCGGTTCATTAATGGTGTATATATCGATTACCTCTATTCATTCTAAATATATATAACGATTACGTCTAAATATATATAATATATGAAAGTACATGTGTTCTTATGTTCTTCAGTTTTGTTTAGCGGTGATACCTTTCGCGTGTAGCAGAGCAGAATGCCAGTACAAAGAAAGACATAAATTGAGTGTGGCTACAGGGCAGAGCATCTTGGGTAGTGGGTTGATTTTTATTTTTAATTCCTGCTTTTTCTTTCTTTTGTGATGCTTTAGCAATGTCCATCGTCTTTTTGCTTGTATTTTTTTCGTCGGTTTTGGGTTTTATTTTTTTTTTGGTATTTTTCTTTTGCTATTTAGATAATGGTAATTTTTCTTTTTAATTGTTTTGTTTTGGGTCTTTTTTTTAAGTGTTT
>APFE031045979.1:0-99630 GCA_000404065.3 Pinus taeda
GTGACCTTGCTGGCGGATGTGGACCAAGGACAACAAGTTTCTCTTTAGCTGTGGGAGATATAGAACATGATCCAGAATAAAGTCTAGAAGACTAGGAAGTTTAACCCTGATTGTGCCAAGCCCTGATGGCTTGATTTTTCACTGATGTGCAAAGTATACTGCTCCATCAACATTGTGAGTGAAATCTTCAAAAAAATCTTTTCTATGAGTCATGTGACAGGTTGCTCCTGAATCAAGCAACCAATCATTTTTCCAGGAAGCAAGTGAAGCATTAAACAAATCTTCATTTACTCCAATGTTACATTGTGCCTCAACATAGTGAGCAGATTCAGGTGCTTTACCTTTGTCTGTATCATCAGTTTTACCTTTCTGTTGGTTTCTTCTCTGCTCAATTTTGTCCCATGGTAGCTTGCATGTGGATGCATCATGTGATCCATTTCTTTTGCACCGAATATAGTGCAAATCTGCCCTTTCTCCTTGAGAATGTCTGCCCCCTTCCTCTGAAATATCTTCCTCTTCCTCTTCGTCCACCTCTTCCTCTTGCAAAATCTTGAGCAGGATGTTTTTCTTTATGGGCAAGGCATACGGTGTCTTCATAAGACTCAGGGGTTGTCTTCTTTCCAAAAGTTTTTTCTCTTTCAGCAAAATTTTTCACAAGAGAGTCAAAGGTTACATCTTTGAGATTTCTATTTTCTTGCGAAGACTCAAGATAATTGGAGTATGTAGGATAAAGTGCCTTGAGAAAAGAAATAAGAGGGATATCCAGCTCAACCTTAGTGGATTTGATATCATGCATTAGAGACTTTATTTCAGATCCAAGAGCAAGAGGATCATTATTTTGCAGTTCAAAAGTGAAAAGTTTAATCATGAGTTGGACAACTTCAAGTGAAGAATGTGAGTCATAGAGTTCTTTCAGCTTTTGTAAAGCTTCAAAGGCAGTTGAATATGATGAAATATGGAAACTCACCTCTTTATTTACAGATGTTGTGATTAATGCATAAGCTATGCGGTTCTTGTTTTCCCAAATGGCCAGCTCTTTGTCTGAGGTAGGCTTTTCTGGGTCACAGTCTCCTTCTCCGACACACACTCCTTTCCACAACTCATTGAAGATAAGGGTGTGTTGTATCATCCAGGACCAATCAGGATAGTTCTCCTTGCCAGTGAGAACTATTCCTACTGTAGAGATGATTGAATGCATTCTCTAAAAAAACTTTTGAAATACTTCTGCTGATATATAGTGAAATTGTACTCAAAAGGGCAAAAAGATTTCAAATTCTTTATGCACTATGTTTTCTTCAAATATCTCCAAATTTTATAAAGATATCCTCATATAATATTTCTTATCACTTCCCCCTTTTTTTTTCTTTAAAATCTCCATTCACATATAAAGTCAACAACAATGGATTCAAAAGGAAACCATTCAATATATATATAACGGTGTATATGACTCAACCCGCAGTTCAATACCATTCAACCCGCACATTTCAAATACCATATACCATATACACTTCAATAAAAAAATGGTGTATATGACTCAACCCGCAGTTCAATATCATTCAACCCGCATATTTCAAATACCATATACCATATACAGTTCAATAAAAAACGGTGTATATGACTCAACCCGCAGTTCAATATCATTCAACTCGCATATTTCAAATACCATATACCATATACAACATTAACACACGTAAGCTGGATTATTTGCAAACGTTAGCGCATACCATAGCTTGAATCTCCACTATGATTTTGTCAATATTCACCAAAATGACTACTGCCAACCTGCATTTTGAAAAACTAGAGGCTCATGGAAGCGTGAATCAATTTCTAACAAAATAAAATTACATTACACAATAAAGATCTGTTATTCGTAAAACCCAGCGGCATGTGAAGGGGTTGCTAGCAACGCTTCCGTCGGTTTGAGTTGGACAGCGTATGTATAAAGCCATAGCCCATTGTTAATAACACTTACATTGTTCAATCTTGGACGTTCATAGCGTTAATAGAACATAAACCGACTGTCAAGTCTTTGCAATCGACGTTTTATCAATTTGTAATGAATAGCAGCTTCAAAGCTTATTCTGCAAGCATTCAACGTTTCAATTGTGAGTTTTTAGCAGAGGCAAAAGAGCTGAAGGTTGCAAGTTCAGGTCCGGGCAGTGCCACCATTGAGCAGTCGATACCAAGCATTCAATGCTTCAATGATACCATCATTCAACGTTGATTTTGCAGCTGAGGAAGCACTGGAAAGGCAGCGCGTTATGGACAGAGGTGTCAGGGGTCAGAGAATATGAAACAGTTTGGAGTCTCAGCGTATGCAAAAAATCATAGAATATGTCAGGGCAGCACACGTGTGGCAGAGAGCAATGGAGCAGATCAGGAGTTACAAATACATAAAGGGTAAACAAGGAGTTGGCTCTGATACCATGTTAGGCAAGGAGTATCTCCATTTTGGCATAAAACTGATTCATGTATTATTCCATAGGTAACCCATTATTATATACAATAGGGAGTGATTGTTCAGTTCATCTCCCAATGACTGTTCACCTTCCCAATTTATTTTATTTACATAAAATTCCCAATCATGAAGATTAGGTATCAATAATAAGAAATGAAAAAACATTTTATTATAAGAAATATTTTACAAATACTAATAACTACATGAATAGTCAACTTTATGTTTACCAGAAATATATATTTATAAATTAAAAAAATAAATTAAAGCATTATTAAAAAAACAAAAACTAAAATTTCTAGAAGCTTTAAACTATAATCTAGATAAAAAGTAAATTGTACTCTTATCCATTAAACTATAATGTAGATAAAAAGTAACATATACTCTTATCCATTATCTTATTACTTGTAATCTTGAAAGTACTATACAAGTTTTCACATGATTTCCATTATCTTATTACTTATAATCTTGAAAGTACTATATAAGGTTTCACATGATTTGATTTAATGATACAATAGAAATTAAACTCACTACTTTATTATTGATAATTTTGTATAAACATATATAATACTTAATATAGTTTTTTTTGGATAGTTTTTGAAAATGAGTAAATATTGTAGTACAATGATATTTCACTTCATAATTGGATTGGTTATATATATATATATTGCCTCAAAATATCTCAACAAAGAAATTTTGGGCTCTATAACAATGTCATTTAAGTAGGTTAACAACTTCAAAAGAAATAAAGCATATATACTAACACAAGATCTCGTAAAACTTTTGAATCATGTTAGTAGTAAGTAGTACTACTGTTATGGTAAGTTAGCAACAATGAGAATGAATTCCCTATCCTTGTCATTAATTAGTGATCTCTTTTTGCCTAATTAACACAATTTTGCAAATATTATTGCAAGTGTTCTTTTTTAAAATTAAGTTTATATATATATATATATATATATATATATATATATATATATTATATTATATATATATATTAGATTAGAAATGATCATATGAGTTTAAGAAAAGAAAATTGAAAACAAATTTATAACCACATAAAAATTTTACCACTAGAAATTTACTTGCAATTAGAAAAAATGATTTATGAAATGTTATAACAAAAAATTCATTAAAAAGAGATCATGTGAGTCCTTTCCCTTTATCCTTTATCTTAACCTTTGGATAAATTATTAGTGTCAAAGTTTTCCAAGGATTCCACATAAATTTTAAGATAACTTGAGATATAATTCCTACTTGTCTTTGGTGTGCTCATCAATTGTAGAATGACTTTGTTTCTATTAGTTATGATTTTGTTGAGTTTTATCTAGTCGAGATATTCTCTCAAACTAGTTAGCTTCCTAGATTAGTGTGTGGTTGAGATATTCACTCAACTCACAGATTGTATGTCCAAGATAGACTAGCTATGTGGAGAAATAGCCTCATGTATTTATATTGTATTAATATTTTCATATGAATACAATCTTTGAGTACAATGTTCAATTTTAAATTGTTATCAAAGGTTAAATTGGCCTGAGCCTTGGCCCCTGAGGAGCTAAGTATCATGGAGAATATATGTATTTGTTTTGAGAGTGATTGTCTGTAGTATTGTTGATTTGTCGAGTCTTCAGGTTTTCCAGCTAAGTCGTACTCACGCTAAAGGTTTATGGTTGAGTGATCTTCGTGAGGAGGTTTTGAATCTATTGTCTTAGCCATACTAAAATGGAAAAAAAAAACAAGTAGAAATATTTGTAGCTTCAATAGAGAGATCATGTCCGAGCAAGTCATTTACGCATTTATCACTATAAGAAGTGTTGAGTCCATGTCGGAAAGTTTCTAAATGTATTATTCAAGGGAGAAGAATTGAATCTGACACATAGTTGGTGGTTTCTCACAGATAATTTCATAGGGTGGCAAGAAGACGCAGGCTTAACCATTGTCACCTGCATATTTGTTTTTTTCCAAGAGAATGAACAACGTGGTGATCAGTTTTTCAAATTGGTATCAGATCCTATAAGGACCTGGGCCTTTCCCCCTCATGGGAGGGTCTGGAAATAAAAATAGTATTGTGTGGTGTGAGTGGTACTACTTTTCCATCATATGTTGAATGTGTGGCTGATGAAAGACTCCGTATGGTGATCTAGTGTTGTGGGTGCATGTTCAAAATTTGTCTTGGTGTTAGAGGGGCTACAACTTCTATGTTTTTTTATGTATTTCGTGGGATGTTCCACTTGGATCCATCTATGAGATCTACTAGTGGAAATTACTATGGTTTGTCCCTGTAATAGGAGCGATCAAATTCAACACGTTCTGCGTGAATAAGAGTGTGGATTAGCATTTGGAGAGGCATTGTGTGAACTGTATGGATTGTAGAGCATAATCACATTGGAGGAGTGTGTTGTGAACTGAGGACTCTCTGTTATGTGTGAGCCGAGCGTATGCAAAAAGACTTGTGCTGTTGTCTTAATCGTGTTCGAGGAGGTTAAGTGTGGATTAATGCAGTGAGAGCATACAATGAAGATATTATAGAGTGTGTGCAGAGATCCACACAACCAACCTTTCTGTGTAGAAGCAATAGTTTGGTGTTTCAAGAGGAAAATTGCTTCAGAAAATTGTGGTCGATTTGTGTCATAGTTGTGGTCAAGTCCATGAGAGCTAGTATGTACATCAGTGTGCGACTAGTGTTTGTGGTGTGAGTCGAAACATTGGAGCATTATGCTACTTCCTGCCAACATTGGGTCCAAGCAAAGTGATATGTATGCGAGCATGAGGTGTGGCTCATTCTTTTCACACCTCCAGTCTATGTATTTTCAATACACACTTCGAGTGGAATTGGTATGAGTTAAATTGGCCTAAGAAAAGTCAAGCCCCAAACTGCATAGTGCAAACTTTGAAACGTGGTCGCTACTAGTTCCTTGGTTCAACAGTTTGGTGCGGTGACCGTAGATACAATCCTTCCTGTGAAAATGTTGTGTACTGTGGGTGAGGAGCTTTGAAAAGGGTTTTTGTTGGATTAATTATAAGAGCCAATGTTTTAATGAGCAGTAGAAGCTTGAGTGGAGTTGTCCTCAGAAAAGGCTGTCATTGAGATTAAGGTCATTGTCGTGGCACTGTTATTGATGGGAGGTCATGAGGAATAGATGTTTCTTTTGTGTTGAGATCCTAGAGTCATGGATCTGTCATGTTCAGGTTCTATTTTTATTTTTTCCTCCATGAACCCTGCCTTCGTCGGTGCTTCTCCTAGTAAGTCTCCTATGCTATGCAAATTTAAATTAGTTTCTTCATCCATATTCTCAAGCACCATTGCACGTGGAGTTTTTTCTTCAATTGGGTAGATGGGTCACGCCCAATCTTGGTGACTTTGGCCACTAATGTGGGTGCCCCACATCGGAGGCACATGAAGCCATCCATAGTGATCCAGTTGTTGGTACCATGGAGGAAAATGGATTTTTCCTCTTTGTTGCTCCTCTTTGTGGTGGGGACAACGAGATCTTTGTTTCTCTTTGCGGTGGCGACCATGGGATCTTTGGAGACTCACTATGCCACTTCTTGGTTTCCTCCTTTCTTGGACTCCAATTGGCCACTTGGCACTTTGTCAGTGGAATTGACTATTAACTTAGTAGAAAGTACCACCGAGTAATGTGTTAGACAACTAATCCTTAGGGTTAATGATAGGATTAGTTTGGGTAGTTATTGGAGTCCAAGAGAACTAGAGAACTAATTCAACTATTTCCTATATGTATTTATATGTACAACATGTACATAATTCTTTGAGATTGAATAATATACATTTGATTTGGTTTCGAGTCTCGTGTGTTTTAAAGTGGTATCACAATGGGTAATTCCCATTCATTGAATTGTGTCACTAGTTTTGTGGCCTTCTTATGGACTCTGTGTTTTGTGGTCCATGTTAATTTCCCCCCGTGGAACCAACCAACCCAAAATTTTCCACGAAATCTAGTGATTTCTCTCGCAATGGCAACGTGGAAACCCCAAATTTCTCACCCCCAAGCAAATAATTTCTGAGATGTGAGCAATAAAAAAATCTCGTTTAGAGGACGAAGCAAAAAAACAATAGCAAGAGAGTTGTCGAGATTTTTTTTTAATAATGTGTCACAAGAGCGAAGCTTTGAATCGAGGCGACCAAGGGCTGAATGATAGTGGCTTGTGGTAGGAAGGTCACTCTGCCACTTACAATACCTTGTCACTTATTTAAGTCATTTGCAAAGGATTCTTCTCAATGACCATTTGAAATTGAACTTCAAAGTTTCCCCCACCGAGATGCTTCACGATTCGAGTTTACAAATGACACAGGCTCATGGGGTCGACAAAGCGATGCCCCTATTTTGGGTTGATATACAGACGGAGAGTGACATGAACTACTTCTTGCGTGGATTCAGAATTATAGGTGTTGAGTCATAATCCGACACACGGTAGCTTTGCGCTACTAGCTTTTCAACCAAGTGCGATGACCAATTGTGTGAATCAACGGTTCCTCTTCTACTAAGAAGAATTACGATTGTGATGCAGTTCATTAGTAGGGTAAAACTAACCTATCTCACGAACCTAAGAACTTGGCATCAATGCAATCTACAGGTCTAGGATACAAGAGAGAGCATGAATGATTGAAAAAATCTTATGAAACATGACAAGAAGGATCATTCCCTTATCCCTTGAAGTGTTATGACATTAAGTAGGTATTGCGCCCATTATTTAACCATTACAAGTAAATTGATGAAATAACCATGACATGAACGAGTCAATTAAATATTCTTATAACCAACATAGTACTATGAAAATAGCATTGATATAACAACCATTAAATCCACATATTAATAAGTACATAAGAAGTAGAACTTAAATTTTATTAATCAAGAAAATCCGACCAAATTCAGGACTTCCACGTACCACCCTTCCGTAGATGTGGATGAACCAAATATTTATTTCAGTGAGTCACCCCCATGTCATATTCCAAGCATGAATGTGGGATCTCATGAATAAACCAATCCAAAAACAACCAAGGTAATCGAGAGGTTAAATCACCTCCACCCTTAACAAATCGTGATCACACCAAAACGAATGCTCTGATCACAAAATTGAACCGAACTTGGAATGTCATTCAGAATCTATCACTGTCATTGAGGAATTTTTCATCTCCTTGTCCCTATGGCTTTAACACAATCCAATCCGGCATCACTATGCCCTAAACCCAGACACCAACCTCTCACGCTTTACCGCAATCCACATCGGATCACTAGACCCTAAACGGAGACTCCTTTATGAGATTTTACTATGTATCCTGCCAAAAACACTCAAAGAATTCCTAGGCCTTAAGGAATGAACCTTGAGACCACCTCTTCGAATTCCAAAATCCATCGAGCAATTCCAAAACTCAAAACCGAGATAAACATCCCAACACACCATGGCATATGGAAAAATCAATGATAGGCTTAAAAACACTGTCATAACCCCACAAAACCATGCCAATGACAACATGAGAACCATACACCAACATGCAAAGCCATGCATGTCAAAAGGAAATAACACTTGCAATATGTTACCTCCAAGCATTCATGCTAAAGTTGCTTGATCCTGGATTTTCCTTGCTTGATCCATTCATTCCTTCCTTTCTTTTGTGTGTCCTTCCCTTGCTTGTTTTTCTCTTCCTTGCTCCAAAACTTGAGCAAACTCTTGAGCCAAGAGCTTGACAAATGATCCTAGTAAGTTTTTTTATCAATGATACCTTTATTTTCTTCACCTTCCATTATTTTCTTTCAATTTCCTCCTCACATGCAAATAATGACCTTTCACATTACTTTCCTAGTAATTTCCTTTATTTTCATAAATAAATGTGCCAAAAACGCAATTTTTTTCCTTTTAATGTATTTGTCTTTGTCTTTTCCTTTTCCTTAGTCATAAACAAAGAGGAGGATGTCTTCCCCAACATTGAGCTTGGAATACGATGGTGATCTTATTTTACCTTTGTTAACTTTTATTACATGGAATTTTCACGAAATATGTTACAAAATCTCTATTAAAAATCCACAAAATAATAAAATCCACAAAAATCTCCACCCAAAATCTACCAACTACTCCCTTTATATTTACCATGTTGAAAACCACTACTTAATAAGACAATTATTATTATTATTATTATTATTTTATAAAACCTTGTCAAAATCCAATATTTAGAATCCCCATTACACTTAACTTTTTTACTTGAAGATCTCACACATATCCATAATTAAAAACATTTCAAACCTAAAAAATTAGAAATATAATTTTATAGTGGAATAGGACATCCTTGAGGTCAAATAACATATCTTCTAGGAGTTCGGAATAATAAGCGAATATATTCAATGTCATGAATAATAGATATTCGGAAGAATGGATAAGCAACGAGTATTACTTCGAACGAGAATATATTTATAAAATAAAATAGGAAAATTTTAAACACAAAAGAAAATAATGATGGAAAACTATTATCTTGTTTAAGATCGTAAGGAAACAGAATGGCGTAGATCTACGAAGTGTATTCACATATTCCAATAAAAATTGGAAATAAGATCCTATGCAAATTAGTAACAAATATGAATTCTTGGTAGTAGTATGTTCTCAGATAATTTGCATAACAAATATGAATTCTTGGTAGTAGTATGTTCTCAGATATTAGTGTTGGCACTTCACAGCAGGTAAGGAATAAGCAAAACATATATTTTCACTGAGGCCTTTATTGCTAGTTTTATAGCCTAATTCTTAAAAGCTAGGAAGCTTTTAGAGCATGAAATTGATATCTCAACAAAAATAAATGTCTAATTATTTATCATGGGAAAGGAGATGGAATCAAATTGGAGGTTTAGAACCAGAATTTCTTAATGAGGGGATTCCACTGCAAGAGTAAAGGTTATAAGTCTAAACTCTGAATCTAGATTCGCAGGTTGTTGTCTATGTTTTGGAAATTCCATATAAAACTTTGCCTTGACCTTTCATATGTAATTTCTCATTTCAGCCTACTGAGTTGGGTCGTCTAGAAATTATAGTTTCAAACTTCAATGGAAAATGCACATCCATAAAGTTTGTCATTATTTTGAAAAAAAATTGTCATTGTTGAATATAATATAAACTATTGCACATTGGTTAAACATATTAGTACTTCTGTGGTGATGTGCTTCTGTGGTGATGTGGTGATTTTATAAGTAGTTACTTCATAATCAGTTAGTATAATAAAATAAGATAGGATAGCAGAACACAATTGTTTCCAAAAATATCACCATTCTCATAATTATTACATTTAATGGCTATAAGTAGTTACTTCATAATCAATGAGTGTATTAAACTAAACTAAGATAGCATTGCATAACACAATTGTTTGAAAAAATATTACCATTATCACAATTATTACATTTAATGGCAAGCTACTCATTCAAATAAATTGGGATTAACAATAATTGTTTGCAAAAACATCACCATTATCAGAATTATTACATCTAGTGGCAAGTCACTCATTCTTATAGGTTGGGATTCACAACAAATAGATGTAGAAATAAGCAAAAATATGTTCTTTATGTGCTAGAAGTTTTCTCTATAGGTTTCTTCCTTCCTCTTCTTACAGTTCGTCATTCAAATATGAAAACTTAATAGAATTAAATTCCAAAGAATTTATAGAATTATATAGAATGCTAAGTGCTTAAAAAAAGAGATGAATGTGGTTACATACTACAAATACAATATAATGGGTACCTTTCCCAACGATCCTTAAAGAATATATTCTAAATGAATATTATGTCATGAATAGTATAAAAGATCTAATTTTTTGGGAAAAGGAAGTGTGATTAATTAAAAAAATGCATTCCAAATTAATTTAGTACTGATGCAATACTCCTGCAACAAAAGGTTGGAAATCAAATCTAATATTAGAAATATTATAATTGTTTGCTCAATCTATACTATAAGAAAACGTTGTACAAACATTCTAAAATGTTGAGAGGCTCCACTTAGAGATATATACCTTTATTGCAATTCCAAATAAATAAAAACAACAAGGAAAACCTAAATACATGAACATTTTTTGAAAAAAAAATTGGATTAATACCCCAATAAAAAAAATACTAGAAAAAACTAATTGAGGAACCATGTATAATTGTAGTTGACATACTTCCATCCCTTGGATGAAAGAGTAGTCATGGATAATTGAGAGTGATTTCAAAGGTGGGTTGTCAATAGGAAAATATTATCAAAATCCTATTTAGGAAACATGTATAATAGAAGGTGACTTCAATACTACCATCCCAATAGATGAGAATGAAGCAATGGATAATTGAGAGTGACCATGAATGAGAAGCAATGGATAATCGAGAACGATTTCAATGATGCTAGTTGTTGTCCTATCATATGACTCTAGGTGATTTGTTTGTTTTCTTTGTTTTTTAAGTTTTTGGATGACCAATGTTATGAATAATTTGAAAACAGGTGCTTCAACCTTAATAGTTACTAAGTTGGGGGAAAGGGTTGCTATTTGTCTAAAAATAGATAATTGATTTAAAATGGGTGTATAACAGAGTCTTGATGAAATATAACTTGCTTAATATTCACACAGAATATTTCATTGGTTATAAGACAGAATACACACAAACAATGTTTCCTTAGAACAAAATATATGGGTGTGACAATTAATTGATATAGAGGAGTTTATAATAATAGATAGCCTTATAAACTAGTCCATGATTATTGTTTATAGCTTCACAGAGGATTTAAGACTCAGTGATACTCATTATGATCTTACCAAGATCTCTGCATAAAGACTTAAATACATGAAGAAAGACATAATGAAATAAGCACATAAGAAGAACTTACTAGGAGACAAACTAGAGTAGGCAAATTCAAAATCCTTCCATTAACTTGAAGAAAATATCTAGCTCTATTACAATTATGTTCTCAAAGCTCATCCAAGGGTTCAACCCTTAATAACTCGAAGGAGGATTTATTTATACAAAAAGTTCGTCTAGATATTTTTAAAACAAAAATACAAAAATAGTGCAGAACTATAGGAATTTCAAAACTGCTAAGTGTTGGCAATATCCTTTAGGAATCTCTTGATGAAGTGGTCATGAAAAAGTGTTTCCCAATTGTCTATCACTTGTTGATGAAACTTACTTGATAACTTCACACAAGTGATGTCATATGTCTTCACTTGGTATAGAAAGGTTTACCAATTTCCTATAAACTTCATCAACCTCGGTGTACTTCTCAAAAGTGGGCTTATTTAAAAAAATGTGTTTAATATTATGTTTAATTGTCAAGTCAAAATCTAAAACTTCTAACATTTGTTTTCGTGTAATATGACCCTTTATGCTTCCAAAAGTTTCTTTATTAGTTGCTATAGTATAAAGATTTTAGATGTATTCCTCCAAACTCATCAACCTATGATTTCGGGCCACTAATCATGGAAATCCTCTCTCATTGAGTAAACTAAACCTAAAATGAAACCTTTGAACATAAGTCTTCAAGCTTTAGCACTTAATTTCTAACTCAGTCAAAAGGTTATTTTTCTGCAAAACCTTCTTGACCTTCAAAATAGTTTATGTTTTGTCCACAATCTCAATTTTCTCTGACTCAGCCTTGGTTTTTGAATTAAGAACTCCGATCATTTGTGTAGCTTCACTTGGTTTGCCTTTAAGAAGTTGCTTAACTTCATCAATATCTATGTGACATCTATTTATAATTTCCTCTTGCTAAAAAATGATCTAAATGGAGGGACATATTTCAGTTATGGCGTGACTAATATCTTCTCAAATGCTTTCCCTTGCTTGGGCCACAGTTTGAGCCATTAATGACTCACTTGCAGCTCTTCTATCCTTATCGTCAACCTTTGGGTCTTTTTCATTTATTCAACACAAGAGTGTCATTTTTTTATCTTGTGAACCTCGAGATTCTTAAATTTCTTGTGAAGCCATTCATTTTCTTATTTTTGGTGAGTCACCCCCTATAAGAGTTTGTTAAAATCTCCTGATATTGATGTATATTCTATTGTGGTTGAGGTTGACTCCCCTGTTGTTCTCGACACTGTAATAGGAATAGATATGACAACAGCTGTGGTAACTGAGCAAATTGCTCTTTTTCCTTAACCAATTTCTCAATTTGCTCCTCCATGGTCTTTATTTGTACATTCTGCTCAATGATCACCTTGAGCATTTCTTCCTTGTGTTGTTCACTTTCTTCTATCTCCTTGGTTTGAGGGTCCTTTGTGGAGGGCACTTTGAGCCACTCCCTCAATGTTGTAATATCTACATTTTTCTTTTTGATAATATCTTCTACAACTTTAACATCACTAGGATCATATCCAATTTTAATCACGAAGTATTCTAATGACTTGATGTTGTTATCTTTTGCTAAAGATGATATCTTTTCAATATTCAATTGTGAATACACAATTGACAGAGGAGTTCTGAGTTTTGATAATGCCATAGTAGTATTGGTCATGGTAGAGAAGAGCATCTCAGGAGACTGTCTATGCATGTCCATTTGATCAATTGGGTGTATCTGATTAGCATCAAAATAAAATATAGTCTTCTTGTAATCAAAAGAAGCCTTGGGAAAAGGGACTTGAGCCTATAGAAATGCCATTTTCATTCTACCCTTTTCATTGTCAAAAGTTGTCAAGAACCTGTGTTATGAAGTACAAGTCTTCTTCCAAAACTGTGCATAAACATTTTCCTTTAAAGCTTCATTCTTCCACTTAATTTCAAGGAAATTAGTGAAGAATCTTGGCTCCTCTATTTCACTTTCTCCCGCAGATTGGGTGACTTCTAACAGATTATATGAAGCCGAAGAAGAAGATGGAGTAGTGATTACAACTTATTATGTACCTATAGAAACCTGTGAATCATCCAAATTAATGATAATAGGCTCCTTTTGAACCTGAGTAGTATTAGTGCCTTTGGAGTCAATTCTTGATTTCTTCTAATAATGAATGAATTCCTTTTGTCCAACTACTGATCATGAAGATAGTTCTCTAGGCCTCTTTTCCTGCTTGGTGTGAGAAGTAGGAGCCTGAAGAGTATAAGGAGGTAAAACATGTTCTTCTCCTTCTTGAAGTGTATTCTCCTCCCAATCTTCTTGCTTTCTATACTTCTCAATCTCTGGTCTTGGTGTATGATTATAACATGTGGTTTTGAGTTCCACCCTTAATTTTGAAATATATTGAATGGGTCATAAGACCAGGTGAATCTTGGTTGAAACACCATTTGTTTTTGGATTACATCTTCTTCTAAACCTGTTGATATAGTATTACAAATAAATGATCCTACCTCTGACTTTATCTTGAACTAAGATTTCCTCTTCCCTCAAATAAAATGAAGTTCATCCATATTAATCATTTGCCTAAAATATTCCAAAGAGAAAATCTTATTGGAACATATTTGGGCAATTTATATGGAGCTAATTCGTAGCCATATACTCCAATATTTGTATAGTTCTCGCAAAGATACAAATCTCTTGTTCTAGCTTGATCACTGAGATGCATGATCCTTTTGATTTTTGTATTGATCCTTGGTTCACTCTCGTTACTAAGAAGTTGTGCAACTAGGTGAATGAAACAATCAATGAAGTTTGAAAATTAGAACTCAGTTGAGTTCTTCCTAATAAATGAGGTCCACTTTGTGACTGCTTGATTCAATTACTAGTCATCCTGCTTATGTAGAACAATAGGTAACCTGTCTCCCTACTGAAAAATAAACATATGTACTAGCAAAGAGGAGTATTTAAACAATCCTTCAGTATTTAGATTCATCAATTACTCATGCATAGCTTCAACTAAGAATTGACTATAATTATACATGAAGGCACGTTTGTTTTCTTTAGAGAAAATGGAGAGACAACCTAGGATAACTTCATCTACCCATTGATCTGTTTGGTAGCCTAACAAGCAAGAAACTAGGGAAATGATGTGTTTAGATCTCTCGGGGAACATGGATGTTGGATAAGGAATATTCTTTTTAGGGAGTTCAACATCTTCAGTAAGAAATATCTCAAAAATATGAGCTCTTTGATGGAAGGTGTGTTTATGATATAGGTCGATTAATACTTCAGTGGAGAAAAGCTAAGGGAATCATTTTCAGGGATCAAAAGAATCTGGTTGATAATCTTTGTGGTGATAGATATTAGAATGTCTGCATTCTGAGCCGCCATAGTTCCTTGCAAAGGGTTATACTTAGCTTGGCACCACATGACTAGATTAGGAAAAGAACGGGTTTGAGGACACATGTATAGGGGAAAAATGGATTCCCATAGATTTATATCATGTTCAGAGTCAATATAGGTCTATTTAATCCAAATGTGTAATTCGAACATTTCGAGTTCACATTCTATGTCTCTGATTTTGAAAAACTGGTCCGCCAATGGAATATGATTCAGGTCTAAGTCATAAGAGGCTTTTGGGTTTTCCTGTAATGAAGAAGAACTAGAAAATGGCTTATGTTTCCTCTTAGGAGACATGATTATAGTGTTAGTGTCAGTATTTCTATCCTTCCTCCACTGATCAAATATGCTCTTACAAAGTGGTATCAGAGTGTCAAGGTCAAATTTTGTCATTTCAAAGAGTCACCAAGAAAAATTTGGTCACTAGGCATTAGGTCTAGGGTTTGCTTTCACTCCTTCTAAAGTTGTCCAAATGTTGGTCTATGTCACTATTTAGCTGAGTCTATCATTATTCATCGGGTTTTCATTATCATGCCAATGTCTAATGAGTCATTTTACACCTTGTTCATGCTTCACTTGCGCCTAGGTAAGGTCATTTCCCTCTCCTAGGGTTTTGAAGGCAATTTCTCTTGGACTGTCAAATCATCGGCAAAACTTGTATCCAGATGTTCATACACCTTCCCCTATCCTTCATGTACCTTATCAAACACTTCCCATCTCTGAGATCCCCCAAATTCCTCATTTTTCCATAAACCCTAGTTTCTTGCCACAACTTGGCAATTTTTTAGGCTAGGCCTGTGTTTTGCCCTTTTGGACCCCTTCCCCTCACTCAATATCCGAGATTCCACTTTCCCCTGCTTCCTAACATCCCTCCCCACTTTCGAAAATTTTCTCAAGAATTTAGAATCCCCCTATCCCCTTCATTTCGCTTCATTTCGACAAAATTCCTAGTTTCACACATTGGGATAAGTTTTATTCAAAAGATTTTTCAGAGAAATCAAAGATGAATTTTGGAAAACTGAGAGAGGTTTTTATCCACAACGTTCCAAAGAAGAAAAAACTCCTTCACGTTTTACACAGGTGTCATGGTTTTAGAGAAATTTCAAAAATACCATTGCCTCAGGAGAATCGAATGCAGCTCTGAAGTGACCTTGGGAAAATCAAGTTTTCTCCTAGAGTGGTTAGCCAAATGACTTTCATGGTGATTCAAATGTTAACTAGACACAAATAGATTTTCAATGCGCTATCATGAGCTCAATTTGGAGTGGAGGAAGGCATCCAAAAGTTGACTGCAACAGCACTCTAACTTGACGCAGCCTCATTTGGCACATTTTGACCAGTGCTGGGAGGATTGATTGTTGACAAGGCAAATGAACTCCAAATTGAAAAATTCTAGTTGTGTTGGAAACTACACTCAAGTACCTTTCCAAATAGTTATCCTACGCCTGATTTTGACACCAGGAAGGCCTCCAAAAGCCTCCTGCAAGATGTACTATGTAGTTGGGTGCGCGCTACGCATCAGGGTGGGCGCGCTACGCGTCAGAGGGTCGCTACGTGTTGGGAAAGGCACGCTACGCGTTGGGTTTTTCGCCTAGAAACTTGCCAGAAAGAATTCAAATCCTTTCTTAACTCAAACAAACTATAGGTAGGCTTCATTTCCATGGCTGGTTTTGGTTTTGCAAGATTAATGTGAAAGAATTATGATAAATATGCCATGAAAATTAAATGTAAAAACCCTAAGTTGTTGTGTGGATTTAAAGGCCTAGCTTTCTAGGGTTTCAAAGTTATATGCTGCCCAAGGTTTTCCCATTTTAGTGCTTCTTTTCCCCCCCATATTCACCAACATTTCCCTTAAAATTCCCCATAAAATTCTATACTACCCCTCCACAAAATCCCAAACCCTACTTCACCCCAAACCCTACAATATCATAATTTCTATGCCCTATCCCTTCCCTAAATTACTTGTTTATTTTCATTGCCCCTAATTCACTCATGTTTCCCTTTCCCTAACAATTCCCTTGTATTTATGTCCCCTTGGTAACAGCATTTTGAAAAAGGAAAAAGTCAAACAGCACTCAATTGTGTGCAAAGTCAGCATTACATTTCAGTCACTTTGCCTCCAAAACCATGTCAGAAATCGAATCATATTATGAACAGAGTGATGAACATGATTCAACACCGGAGATAGAGGTGCCAAGGAGGCATCACAAGGGTGGTAAAGGTGGTCGGCATGTCAGGGAGGAGCCCACTTCTTTAGCTCAATTGTAAGCTTGTCCACTTGCAATGGACTATTTTCGGTATCAATCATGTTTTGAATACTGTGAGCGGATTTCACAAATTCATCATCATCATGAATTAGCTCGCTTGTTTGTTCTACATTTACAGGATGGTCATGTAAACCTTGCCGGAGTGAATTTCACCTTGTCACCCGAGACTATTGCTCAGGCCACTGGGATACCAAATGTAGGGGAGGAATGGCTAAAAAGGGCTGATAGAGATCATGCATTATTGAAATACATGGTTATGCATTACAAGGTCCGGAACTTGGTTTGCAAGGCGTGAATTAGGAGTCTTAAGGCAAAATTGAGGAAAAGGGTCAAGAAGCAAAAATGACAAAAGGAGCTTGATCGTCATTGGATTTTGGCTGAAGCCTCTTTGATTGAGCATAGTACTTGATTGGGGACCCCCAGCCCAAATTTCAAAAAATTTGGAGAAGTTTTTGTCAATTTTGAAATTTTTGTATTAAAAACAGGTTTTTGCCCTCAACGCGTAGCGCGCCGCGCGCTACCCTTAAGTTGGGGAGGTCCATTTCATGAAAACTCAGCATTTTTGGATTTTTCATGGAAAAATACACTTGCTCAGCCATTGCCAAGAAGTTTCATGGAGATTTGAGCCCCCAAAAGGTCAAAAAATAAGCAAAAAATGACCTTCTGCCACTTTTTGGACACACAGGAAGCAGTCTTGGGAGATTGCAGTTTTGGAGGGGAAAATGGGCACCACATTGGGAAATTCCACTTAGATTGGAGAGTAGACATTGAGACCTTTCCAAAATCCCACTGGAGGCTCATTTGGATGCCGGGAAGTGCCTCAAAAGTGGGCCCAAAGGCGTGCTACGCGTTGGGAAAATTTGCCAATTTTGCACCTTAAGCTCAGGAAAATGCAACATTGACTAGTTTTGACTTTTTGGTGGGATTTTTCATCCTCTTTGATGTACTTGATGTAATTTCATGTTGAAATGACACTTTTTACCTATTCTAGAAGATTCATTCATAAAATGGCAAAAAATTAATGAATGAATTGGTTTTCTAGCTTATAGAGGCAAGTTGTTTTGATTGCCTAGATTGTAGTGCTCAGTTTAGAATTGGTTGAAACAGCTCCTAGGATGATAAGCTCCACTCCTAAAGGCAAGGAAATGTGTTAGCTTGCCTATATTATGTACTTTCTTAGTCATTTTCATGGTTGGACTCTTGACATAGTTTTGAGACTATATTGTACATATTTTACCAGCATTTTTGGCAAAGGAAAGACCAGGGTCTTGCAGCACTACTTGGGATCCATGTGGCTTTATGTTTTGATGGTGTGTTTCTTTCAGTACTTGTTAGTTTTGTATGTGCATCATTATCTATTGAATCTTCTCTTATTAAGAAAATGAAGTGTTAAGGTAGAATCCATGAAATTGCTATGCTCTGCCTTTAAATTTGTTTAATATTCTATGTTTTCTTCAGTTTAAGGAGAATCCTTGAGATCTCTTGCTCTCCTTAGCCCCTCACTGGTCTGATATATCCATATCACCTGCTTTAAGGCATCAAAACAATTGCCTACCTTGCCCGAAGTGGGCCTCTGCAAAAACTGTGCCTCATCCCCGCACCCAAATTTGCCTTTCCCTTGATTTCAACAAAATCATAAAAAATCAATCCTAAACTCTTTGTACTTAATACCTAGCCTAAAATTAGTCACCAATTCAGTCATCTCGAGCCTCATTGATTATCGTTTGCCGAGATTGACCCAGAGAGAGCCCTCTCCTGTCCTCGTAGGGCTAGCTACGAGGCTGAGCGTGGTTTGATGTGGCCTTGAGTCTCACCTTATTTCAGCCTAAGGTAGATTTGAGCGCTAACATATAGAACTGTAATGAAGGATAACCAAAAAAGAGTAGAGATACATTATGCTGACACGTACTGGTTGTAAGCTTGGAAGTGGCATAGACTGTAAAACAGAAATAGTGAAATCGAACAATGAAAAGAGTAGTTTAAGAAAGAAGGCATAATGGGGAGATGGGATTATTTATAATCAATATTAATGTACTGTTATGGGAAAGTCATTACTGATTGGGAGAATGGGAATTTAATGCAGAGGGAGAACACTAATGGGGAAGAGTGGATAGCAACAATGATAGGAACACGCGGCATGCAATGGTTGGAGGTGGAAGGCGCAGGAAGATAATTGTTGGTGCAGCATCAGGAGGCATGGGAAAATAGGTAGGCATATTTCAAGGGGGGTTGGCGGTAAGTGGTAAGGAGTGAGGGGGGTGCGCAGCATGGAGGTGGTGACATGTAACAGGGGGCCAAGCGTTAATAAAATTTCTTTTCACACCCCCTGGTCATTATCACATATCATAGCGAGGGGGTGCGAAGTGGCTTCTCTGCTGTTGATCTGGGCGGGGAAGCGGATGACCATCAATTTGAGTTTGAACTTTAGTGCTTGATGACAAAATCGCTTTTGTAATTTATGACCTTGAATGAAAAGCATATAAATGTTTGTTTACACAAAATTATTCACGATCTTAAAGGTAATTAAATGCTAATTAAAACTTAATCTAACTTTGGCACATTTAGACTAGCAACCATTATTTACCTAATTCACCCTTTATCCTATTCTAATACAACTTTGGCCAACTTTGAGGATATTAGGCCATTAATTTATCCTATTCTATCCTATCCTCTAATGTTCGACCAAGATTAAACTATTTGGTGAACTTATTTTCTAATCTAAAACATAGATTTAAATGATTTTATCAAGATTAAACTGTGTGATTCAGATCAGAAGAAATGGTTCTGGCATGTAAACAAGTGGCACACAAAACCTTGATTTATTTCAAATGCAATTTATTTCTATGAAGTGGCATTTGAACAGGCACACTTATACAAATTTCATTTTATTTTCATGGGGTTTTATTTCATATTTTTTTTCCTTTCTATTTTCTCATAATTCCATTTTTCCTTTATGTTTTTCATACCCTATTTTATAAATAAAAACTAACTTATAAAAAATAAATCATGTTACAACATCGACTCGAACTGGGGACTGCTTCCTCTTGCAGGTTGTAGAGATCTTGCAGATACATGTGCCTTCCCCTCTGGCTAATGGGGTCTCTATTGAAAAAAATACACATTTCATGTAAAATAAAGTCTCTGGTATTGTACAATGATGAATGAATAGAAACCTCTCAATAATGAATGTAGTGCTTCAAGTATTTCTCATTAACAAGCAATGAGGACTACTCTCCCTCCAAATTATGCAGGATGAAAGTGTTATTACCGTTAACCTCAACAATGTTATAAGGTCCCAATGAGGGGTTGTCAAACTTATCATGTTTTCCTTTGTCTTCTCTTCTAGCATCCCATCTTAGTACCAAATCACCTTCCCTAAAATCTCTTTCCCTATATTTCTTATCAAACAAGCTTTTCATTGTACTCTAATTTTGCTTAAGCTTGCAATGAACTTCATCTCTATCCTCATTTAGTTCTATTATCTAATTTATTCTTTGAGAGAAGCCATCAGGCTCTTCATTTGACTTTTGAAAAAACTTCATGATAGGAAAAGCTAAATGTGTGGGAAATATAGCTTATTTACCATAAACGAGTTGAAAAGGGGATTTACACATCGATCTTTTCGGTGAAATCATATTTTCCCAAAGTGCATAAATGAGATGACTCTTCCAACCCATTTTATGATCCTCCAATGTTTTCTTTATAAATTTAACCAAACTTTTATTTCAAGACTCTCCTAGTCGATTTCCTTGTGGATAGTATGGAATAGAATGATGCAACAAGATTTGATATTTCTAATAGAACTCAATCATCTTAGTACTATTTAATGTTGCTGCATTATCTGTCACTATTTTCATGGGGCATACAAATCTACAAAACATATATTCTTCAATAAATTTGATAAAAATAGTATTAGTTGCATTTATGATTGTAATGGCTTCTACCCATTTGGTAAAGTAATCTGTAGCAGTCAATATCCATCTTTGTTGACTGCTTGATGGAGGGTGAATTTCACCTATGAAATCCAATCTCCATTGAAGGAAAGGTTCTTGTACTAGTACTCAGACCAATGGAAGCACTACTAATATTTGCTTTCGAGCAAACATTTGACACTATATATAGCTCCTAACCTTCGCTCCCACCTATGCAAATAGCTTAGGCAAATAAAACCCTGCCTTTAAGATCTTGTATGTTGTAGCCCTCGAAGCATAGCTCCCTCCACAAATTCTTGGATGAAATTGATCAATGATCCCTTCTATCTTAGTTTTTGTTAACAAATGCAAAAGGATGTTAAGAGCATCCTTCCAATATAGATTTTCAATAACAATATAGTACTTTACAACCTTCAAATTGACAATATGAGAGTACCTACTACCAATCTTATAATATTTTTTTTTCATCAATGTGAATTAAAATTATCTAATATGATGCAAAAGGTTCTTGTGGATTCTCCTATGTTGGGATTTCATAAGGTTCTTGTGGATTCTCCTCTATTGGGATTTCAAAAGGTTCTTATGGATTCTTCTGAGTTGGGCTCTTAGAAGGTTCTTGCAGATTATCCTTTGTGGTGGTTTTAGAAGGTTCTTGTGTATTCTTCTTAGCTAGGATTTCAAAACCATAATTTATTCATAAGCTCTTGCAATTGGATTCAGGAAGGAGCTTAGCCAGGCCTTGAACTTTTACCATCTTGGTAGTTTGCTGATGAGATCATACTCTAAAATCTTATTTATCCATATCCCTCTCCTTCCATTAATATCAGTCTGAGTTAAAACAATTTTGACATCACTATTGGGTATACAGGCAATAATAGAAGAGTGGAGGAGATAGAATCTAAAGGATTTAAGAGCTTGAACTAAAAAATAGTCTTGATTTTCAATAATGTCATACTTTAGCTCAACATCACTCATAACTTTGCTAGAAAAGGCATTAGGTTGTTCATCTCCATATTTATTCTTCCGCAAAAGAACATCAACTAAGGTAGTTTCAGAGACAAAATAAAAGATACTAAAAGGTTTAGAGTAATCTAGACTGGCTAAGATGGGGGCTTCTGCAATGGCCTTTTTAATATGATCAAATGCATACCTTGCAAGAATAGTCCATTTAAATTCATGGTTCTTTTTCATCATATGATTTATGTCCTTAACTATTTCAACATAATTAGTGATAAACCTTCTTAAAAAAATATTTTTCACAAGGAAAGCTTGAACTTCCTTCTTATTCCTCAGTAATATGAGTGCCTGAATTGCTAAGACTCCTTTAGGATCAATGACTACTCCTTCTTTAGAAATGATGTGGTTGAGCAATTTTCCTTCTTGGACTGCAAATAAAGACATCTTGGGATTAAGAGAAATCCCAAATTTCTTGCACGTGTCTAAAACCTTTCTCAAATGCTTTGAATTATTTTCATGACAATGGGAAAAAATAGTTAAATCATATAAATAAATAAATAAATAAATTTTGGTCTTACCCTCAAATGCTAAGTCCATACAGACATCCACGCATACATAAATGTGCCCCAAGGAGTTGTTAATGCAATTTTTTCTCTATCCTCTCGACTAACCATAATCGGATTATATCCAGAAAAACCATCTAACATGGAAAGTATATGGCTCTTGATACTTTCTGAAGTAATTGGTCCATTTTTGGTAATGGATAATTATCTTTCAGAGAAGATAATTCAAATTCCTAAAATCGACACATAATCTAGTTTGACCATTATTTTTTCTCACTATAACTATATTAGCTACCCAAATAGAATATCTTAATGGAAGTATTATTTTAGCATCAAGTAATTTCTTAAGTTATTTTTCAATAATAGGAAGAAGGGTAGGATGAATTCTCTTCAATTTTTGGTTGAAAGGTCTTGCATTTGATTTTAATGGAATTTTGTGTTCAATAACAGATGTATCATATGTTTTTAGTTCATTATAAGACCAAGCAAAAATGTCTTTGTAGGATTTAACGAGGACTAAATATTTGTTTTTGGCTTCCATTGACAGGGATGCAAAAATTCTAACATTTTTGATCTCTTTAGAACTTCCAATGTTATAAATCTCAATATTTTCCTCATGCGAATCTGATAGTGGATTTTTGGGGACATCATTATGATCAAAGAGCTTCTCAAAAGGAATTAACCCTTTTGGAATAAAATTGTTAGATAATTGAATAATGCTATGATCAACAATTTTAGAGTCAAATTGTGGTGTTTGATTTTCATTATCAACTTCAAGATTATCAAGTTGTTCTTCGTGAACTTGTAGGTTTGAGAATTCATCAATGAATTAAAAAAATTATTTTAGTTGCTCGTCATCATCAAGGATTTTCCATTGCTTAATATTTTCGTTAATAGATGGTCTATACTTGACTTGAATTTGATATTGGACAAACATTTTATCAAAAACTTTAAAAGAACTAGCAGAAATAGCTAAGGAATCTGTATGCATGTTTTGATCTCTAGGAATAATAGTCATATTGAACGCTGAAAATAAATATTCAATTGAAACCCAAATCTCATTCCTATAAGATCTTAATCTGGGGTGCTTAGTTTTACACTGATTCCTAACTTGTTTGACAATAAGTTTAGAATCATTGTATACACTTAAACTGTGCACCTTAAGACTTCTTGCTAATTCTAATCCTAGTAGAAAGGCCTCATACTCTGTTACATTATTAGTTACATCAAATTCAAGTTTATATGATTGCGTAATATTTCTTTATTTGGTGAAATTAATACAATTCTAGGTTCTATTCCTTCCTTTGAGCAAGAACTATCAAAGTACAATTTCCAAATTTCAGTTTCAATGGTCTTAGGTTTGTTAACAATGCTTTCAATAGTAAGTTAGGTATTCTTTGAATTATTAGTTGATAATTCAAAACAACCAAAGTCTTGGTCAATAGCATAAATAGGATGATTCCGAGCTTGATCATATTTACAAATAGTATTCATAAATCTAACTTCTCTGTATAATCTGAGATGCTCACCCCCATATACTAGAATAGCGGCATAAGACATATCCATTTGTAGGCTTCCTCCTAATTTAGGACCACAATATCTTTATAAAGACATGCAAATTTGGGAGGGATTTCAGTGATTACGATTTCTAAAACCACACTTTTGACAGGGATCTGAGCTAAAGTAACCAACAAATCTTTAATAAGTAGAAGGCAGGGTACTTTATTGGAGTCAAAAGTGTAAAGATCATGGTAAGTTCTAGAGACTTCAAATTGTAGCTAGTCCATGATTATCTTTGCAATCAGATTATGGGAAGCCCCAGAATATAACATAAAATTATATAATAGGAAATCATGAATATTCAGAGTCACATTAAAAGGAGGCACATTCTCATCAATCATGTGAGATCTTGGACCAAAAACTACTGAGGGTTTTTCATCTTGTAGGCTTATCACATCCCCTTCGACATCAACATGGGATGACTGAATCCATTTAGAAACTTGGTTTTTATACCCTTGGTTCTTTGACAATTCAACTAGGGGAATTGGTATTTTAATTCCTTATAGTTCATTTTCAACATTGAAAGTTATCCAAATAGTTTTATCAATTAGGCTTGTTTTAGCTGTTTAATTCAATGGTTGAATGATTGTTGAATGGGTTTGAACAAATTTTCTATGAGGTTCATTTACAGTGGGACTTTTTGGAGGTCTACTAGACCCTGACCTAGGTCTTCGATCACATATCCTATTCAGAAAAGGCATGATATTTAGAAATTCGATGGTCTTCTTGATCTTGAGAAGACTGATTTAAAGGGTGGGAAACAATAGCATTATGTAGAGATGAATGATCAATATTATTTATATCTTCAAAAATTAAAGGTGTGATGTCATTTGGTTGTTTATCATCAATCGTCAATGGGGGTTAGATCTGTTGATGAATATTTGGTCTCTGCAAAATTTCAATTTTAGGGACTCTTCTGAATTGAGTTTGAGGTCTAGCAGCAGTTTGTTGTATCTTTTTAGGCTGAGTTTCTATCTTAGAAATCCTATTAGAAATGTCTCAAAGTAATGATGTTATCTCATCTATCTTTTTATCATCATTTTTGGTTTTTGAGGAAGATCCTTCTTCCTTAGCTTTCATTTTTCTTTCGGCCTTTTCAGCCTTGGCTTTGAGTTTAGATGATGTTGATCTATTAGCCTCAAATACTATAGCATTAGTTTACATGTCCTGTAAGATAGGGGATGTACTTTCCCTAAGCATGACTACAAAGTCATCATAAAAGGATTTGGTAAAGTTTTTTGAATCGTTTAATGAAATCTGCCA
The DNA here is from genome assembly GCA_000404065.3 of Pinus taeda. NCBI lineage: Eukaryota > Viridiplantae > Streptophyta > Pinopsida > Pinales > Pinaceae > Pinus > Pinus taeda. Next base: position 25,193 of record APFE031045979.1, read on the forward strand.
CTAGTTCACCATGGTTTCATTTAAGCTCTTCAAATTCTGTAAGATAGTAAACTAAATATTTTTTAACACCCCACTGATTCTTCAATATGGTAGTTAATTCATTCCAAGAATGAATTGAATCACATCTTAGTTGTCTAAAACAAATCCTAATGTTTCCCTCTAATGATTGAACAAATAATCGACTATGTACATCCTCATGCTCTATGTTCATATTATCGGAAAAATCTAAAAAGGAAGCTAGATGATCTTCTGGAGACAAACTAGTTTCCCTATTAAACTTGGGTAGGTGTTTCAAATACCCATCAGGAAAATTATTGAGTTGGTTGGGAAGATGCAGGGAAGCATACATAGCTTGAATAATAGGTTGAAAGGCCATATTAAGATGAAGATGAAGATGATTCAGTAGAAGAGGTAGGTTATGATGCAGTGGAGGATGCAGAGGAAGATGGTGAAGCTGTGGGTTAAGATGGAGGTGTAAAAGTGGGAGGATGAGGATGGAAAAGTGGAGGATCCCTAAAAGTTTTTAAATGAGTTTTAATAACTAACTTTTGAACCTATGTTTCAACTTGATATTTATTTGCAAATAAAGGGTTTGAATATACATACAAAGTTTTTTTCAGTTTGGACAGAACTAGATGGAAATGTATAATGAGTGGGGGAGATAAAATCAGTTGGTTTTAGCTCTGGTAAATGTACATCTAGTTCTTCCTATGACTTGGATGAATATAAAAATATTTTAGGGAGTTTGTATGATTCCATATATTGAACTAAGAGAGTTGACTACACATCAACACCTTTAAATAATGGTTCTAAATCCCTAGGTATTAGATTCGCCAAATATAATTGGGATGGAACAAAGCTAAATGGATTAGAAGCTGAAATATCTTCAGGCCATAATGGCAAAGAAGAAGAAGGAGAAGCTTTAACTCTCCTTCTAAATGAGGCTTCTCTGATCAGTCTCTCTGGATCAGATAAAGGAGAAACAATCTGAGAATCAGAGTGAGATCTGGTATTTTTTGAAGGAGCCAGCTTGGTTTGTGGAGTCACCGGGTGAAACATTTTAACCTACAATTTCTTTATTCACCTTAAATAAAAAGTAGTAATCGTTTTCCTAGGGAAAATGCTTCAATTTTTTATCCCCGGAAATGGTACCAGTCTGATGTTTTCCTCTGAGATAACTCTAAGTCAGTTAATCATGCAAGAGCCTCTAAAATGTTTTGTTTGTTTTTAATGTTTTTTTATGACCAATTTTATGAATAATTTGAAAACACATGTTTAATACTTAACAATTACTAAGTTGGATGAAAGGGCTGCTATTTGTCTAAAAATAGTTAGATGATTTAAAATGGGTGAATAACAGAGTCTTGATGAAATATAACTTGCTAAATATTCAAACATAATATTTGATTGGCTATAATAAAAGAATACAGGAAAACAATGTTTCCTGTAGAACAAAATATATTTAAACAAATGCAGATGTATGCAACAATTAATTGATATAGAGGAGTTTATAATAACAGATAGTATTATAAACTATTCCCTAATTATTGTTTATAACTTCACACGAGATTTAAGACTCACTCATACTTAGTATAATCTTACCTAGATCTCTGCAGAAAGACTTAAATACATGAAGAAAGACATAATGAAATAAGAACATAAGACAAAATTACTAGGACACAAACTATAGTAGGCAAATTCAAAATCCTCCCATCAACTTGAAGCAAATCCCCAAAAAGTGTTTCCCAACTACCTGTGAGTTGTTGATGAAAGTTAGTGGATAACTTCACACAAGTGATCCCATCTGTCTTCACTTGGTATAGAAATATTTACCAATTTCCTATAAACTTCATCAATCTCGGTGTACTCAAAAGTGGGCTTATTTACAAAAATGTGTTTAATCTCATGCTTAATTCTCAAGTCAATATCTAAAGCTTCTAACATTTGTTTTCCTGTAATATGACCCTTTATGCCTCCAAGACTTGCTTTATCAGTTGCTATAGTATAAATCTTTTGGCAATGTTCCTCCAAACTAATCAACCTATCATTTGGGGCAACTAATCCTCATAATCCTCTCTGATTGAGTAAATTAAGCTTAAAATGAAACCTTTCAACAAAAGTCTTAAAGGTTTGGCACTTAGTTTCTAACTAAGTCATAAGGTTCTTTTTCTGCAAAACCTTCTTGATCTCCAAAATAGTTTATGTTCTGTCCACAATCTCAATATTCTCCAACTTGGCCTTGGTTTTTGAATTGAGAAATTTGATCATGTCTATAGCTTCACTTGGTTCGTCTTTAAGAAGTTTCTTAACTTCATGAATAGCTATCTGACATTTGTTTATAAGTTCCTCTTTCTCAAAAATGATCTAAATGGAGGGCCATACTTTAGTTATGGCCTGACTAATATCTACCCAAATGCTTTCCTTGGCCTGGGCCAAGGTTTGAGTCATTAATGACTCACTCTACAACTCTTCTATCCTTCTGGTCAACCTCTCGGTCTTCTACATTTTTTCAACATACATAGTGTCATTTTTTATCTTCTAAACTTCCAGATTCTTAAATTTCTTGTGAAGCCTTCATTTTCTTGTTCCTGGTGAGTTAGCTCTTGTAAGAGTTTGTTAAAATATCCTGCTATTGATGAAGATTTTGTTGTGGTTTATGTCGATTCCCCTGCTTTCCTAGACATTGTAATAGGAATAATCGTGATGGGATCTATGGCTAACTCAGCATATTGCTCATTTTCCCTAAGAAAGTTCTCAATTTGCTCCTCCATGGTATTTATCTGTACATTCTACTCAATGATAAACTTGACGATTTCTTTCTTGTTTTGTTCACTTTCTTATATCTCTTTAGTTTGAGGGTTTGATGTACTCTTCAATGACCCTCCCATTTAGTTTTATAAATAGTTAATATTTTTATTAATAAATGGGGACCCTTTAAAAAAAATTCAAGAAACTTAGCAAATAAAATCTTCCCTTTTCAAAATATTCAGAATAAAACCTTAAATAAATTTAAGATATCAAGATAAGTCCCTTTATGATTAGGAATTCTCACTTCATTGCAAATCACATGATTCGAAGTAACAAGGATTAGTCATCAGTCGGAATCTGTGAGACGCGATAAAATAGCCCCTTAAAATACTAAAGGTAGCACTGAACTTTTTATGAAACTTAAGGCTTAAGATATTTGTTATATAATAAAGTATTCATTGTAATCGTGTCGCGAGTTTTACAAAGGGCGCACACATGCAAACCATAAAAAGTTGTGAAATGTGATGAGAACCGGACCCGAGGGAACAATAAATATTTTTATAATTTAAATAAAGTCTGACCTATTGCAAAATAATTGTTTTAGTGGAGTAACCATTCGTTTAAGAAAATGTGCTCAATAAAGTAAAAAGTATGCCGCTCATCACAAATCACAAAATATCAAAGCAATTTTAGATAGGTCTACTCTCGATTTGTGATTTGCAATCTTTCCGATATTGTGATTTTCGATCTTTCCAATATTGCGATTTGCGATATTGCGATTCATTGCAATCACATGATTGGTATCGCACATAAAACAAACCAAGTTGAAATATCATTTTGAAACTTGTGATGCAATATTTTGATGAGTCATGAAGGAAATCACACGTAGGCCTTAATGCATAGTTAATGAGGTTTAGTTGCATTTACTCTTTTAATGGCTTGAGAAGATAGATATATTTTTTATTTGTGTTTGAAATCAAAGCTCCATCCTTACGTTATTTCAAAATTTAGTGATCTATTGTGTTTCCACTTGTATTTTCCACTCTACGTTTTTATCATGTTTTCTCCATTACCCAAATTTTAGGGAAATTTTGAAGAAGACAACACTTGCAAAAATGGTTAAGAAAGCAAAAATGACTGCATAGGCCACTTCGTTTGACGATTTAGACATCCTTCCACTCTTCTTGTTATAGCACCATTTACCATTCTTGGTAGATCTGATTCTCTCGTTATGGCATAGGGCAACCCCATGGAAATCCTTCCTTTCCAGACTTGGTCCAAATTCTAAAAAGAAATGTTTTATTTCCCATACGCTACTTTTCCCTCTGTTAAAAGTGTGTACACATGATTGAGGATATAGCCAAACAGCATATATGTGTTAAAACAATAAAAAGTAAATAATCTCCTTAAATTCGGGTGGATTTTATGGGTTTCACCTGTTACTCACCTACTATAGCTCGTGGCCCAACTGTCTCCCAACTAAAAAAACTAATTTGGAGAAGTAGAAATAAACCTCGATGGGAAGGCCTAAGGGGAGAAGAGAGGAGATATTAATATTATAGTTGGTTGATCCCTTATCGAGTCTAAATAGATCCTTGTGTCTCATGCACTCCCCAAGTTATAGGAAACCTTTCTTTCCTCTTTTGAGATGTCCTTCATCCCTCTTATGACATCCTTGTGTGTATCGATGGAGCAAGATTGCTGAGGCTAGAATAGGATGGATCCGGAGGCCGGTTCTGCTCCTGATATTTATTGTGTTTATGCATTGATCAATGTTGTGATTTTCCTATAAATCTTATATTAATGCGTAATTTCTCATTTTCTTATATGATCTTACACATATACCATGAACATGCTTTCTATTACTGCTATTGTATATTCTTTTCTTGCATAAGTTACATGTTTTAAAGGCATTGGAAGAAGAAGAGGGTTTGGACCCTGCGGAATCGACATTGAATGTAGGACCTCCCGGTAATACCATTGCTTCCCATTTTAGTAGTTTAAGCATTTAAATTGTTTGTCTATACATTTCTTGTTTTTGTATTCCCTACTCTCTGTTGGGAGTTTCAACCCAAGGCCCTAGGGTGTTCCTACCCGTAACAGAATTGGTGACTCCACTAGGGAAAACATTCTTGTTTTTCCTAGTTTGGGTTGTTTGTTCTTGATCGGGGTTTGTTTTCTTGATTTCTTGTTTTTATAGTGTCATTGACTTATTAGCCTCCAAGGCATCAAGTGTGATCTTCTGGATCAGGCCTTCATTTTTTTTTCTTGATTGAGCCTTTTATACACATTTTTCTTGGGGTACAGTAATGTATACACACTAGTCTCCTCAAATAGATTCATGTATATACGAGTTTCTTGTGTTTGAAACATGTGTGCATGCCTCTATGTCTTTATATAGTGGTGTATACATAATTTTGAATTGTTTTTTCAAACTATTTTTCCTAGTTAGGCCTGTTGCCTCGTGACTTCTTCTACTTTCTGGTCATCCACTATCTGTAGAACTTTTTTCTGTTGCAAGTTTTTGATTTTGAATTTCCTTCTCAGTGAAAATCGTAGTTTGCATAGGATTGATTTTTGAGTAAGGTTTTGGTTTGTGTCTTGGGTTCAAGGCTTCTATCTGAAGTTCTTGGATGTTTTGGTTTTTGAAAACAAGAAATTTGTTTTGGTTTCGTTTATAACCCATATTTCGAATTACTTTGCTTTGCCTTCTCTTTGGTTGACCTTATTGTTTTTCATGTTTTTTGAATGTCTCTTTGTAAATCCCAAGAGTTTTTCTTGACATTTTGTTAGTTTGCTGAAGTTTTTACTAGTATTCCGACCAATTTGTACAAGTTTTTTGTCTTTCTCATTTCAAGTTTCATTTATTAATGAGCTCTATAACTTGCAAAGTTTAAGGACTCTTTGTGCTTGTTTCTTGATCTTTGAAATTTAGTAGTTCTTGGTCTTTGTATTTTTAAAAGAAAAAGACAAGAACATAGTTTTAGTCATTCTTTTTCTTTCCAAGCTTTTGGCTTTTTGGTTTCTTTTGTTTTGTTTTTGAGCAATTGTGATCTCTTTCAATTTGTTTTGCTTGGGGCTGAGGGAAATGTGTTTTTTAATATTTTACCCTCTTTATTGTCAAGTTGGCTTATTGACCTTATATAGAAGCACATTTTCTTATTGTATGAGTATTATTAGGATCTCGCATCAACATTTAAATTTGCATTAGAATAGTTTGCATCACAAGCATTCTTAGTATTTTTATATTTGGAGTGCGTGTGGAGTGTTCTTGAAAAGAAAAGAAAAAGAGTATTTTTATTATTTAATTTTTTCATAGAACCAAGTAGAAATCCCTTTTCATAAAAAGAAATAACTGCATGCATATAGTTAAGTTTCTATTGGATTCTTTTGCGCTGAAAACATCATAAGTTTCACTCTCGTTATACCTTTGACTTAAAGAAAAACCCTCTAAAATAAAGAGATTTAATAAAAAGAACTAGAACATTTTAATTTTGTCATTAACAACACCAACAGGTTTAAGTTCTTTAGGTCCTTGGAATAGGTGAGTGGAGAGTTAACTCTCCAAGGCCACTCAAACTATCAAACATAGAAGTTGAATAATGAGTGAAATTCAGTGTTGTTAAAAAGACTAGGAAAGCTCCATGACTATGAGTCAATCATGAGGGAGAGTGAAGACAAGGAAGAGAGATACCCCTCTCCTACTTTTTGAATCCCGCCTCACAACTATTTCACCTCACTTTTTATACGAAGTGGCACCCATAGTTTCCATTCCCATGGATCACATACATCGCCGCAAAGGGGAATCGCATGGCACCTGAGGCAAACGTTGCATCATGTTCATAAGTAGATATGGAGGGTACCCTTGTGAATATTGGGTGCCTGCACTGGCAAAGGATGTTGTCTGGAGGTCAATGCAACTGTTTCTGTTACCTTTTCTAGTGGGCTTGGGCCGTCATTACCCTAGACTATTTTCAGAAGGTCCTTGATTTTCACTTTCTTGTATTTTGGCAGCTGGTCCTCATCTCCTGGAGTGGAAATACTTGGAAGTAGTTTGATTGAATGTATCTTTAGGGAATTTTTAGGGAGTGTTCTTTGCTCCTAGTTGGCCTAGCTTTAAAAAAAATTGAGTCTTTAATTAGATCTCTTAAAAATAATTAAAAGTGGTTGATCGACCAGTTCGTCGGTCTAGGAGGCTTTGTGGGCTTTCACTTACAAGCATTGATCCTTCTCCTTGAAGGCATAGGAGAAATTATGCCAGTGATTTCCAATCAGTGGCAGCAGACGTAGGGGAGATTGATCCTCCAGTTGGAGTTATTGATTCCCAGGATATACCTAGTATAAGTAGAAAGTTGGATGTTGGAAATAATACTAAGAGGCGGGGGGGTGAATCAGTATTAGTGAATCAATAAATTTTTCATTTCATACTCTGATTCATATATGCTACTTCAGTTAAGGGAACTCGCGTGTGCACGCAACTGTGTTTAATGAAACTAGCGTATATCCAATAAACTTGTGCTTCAGTTAATTCATCATATGTTGATATTTAAGCAGTGCATCAGAACTTCATTAACCATATAAGTAGTAAATAGGTGCAGTAAAACATAATAGATCATCACACATAAGAAACACACATGAACACCATGATATAAGGTGGAAACCCAATGTGGGACAAAATCCACCTGTTATCGTCTTCCTTTAATATAAGAAAAACCTATTTACAATGTTGTACTAGCGCAAACCCATACCAGTACATAGGCACCCACCTGCAGAAGGCTACAACCTTCTCTCATTCTCCAGCTACCACTGGAAGGGAGTTATATCTCCCTGGCTCTTGTACTAGCCAATATATTTACTAGTATGTAGGTGCTAGCCTACAGAAGGCTATAACCCTCTATCATTTTCCAGCTGCTACTAGAAGGCAACTCCAACCCCCTGGTTCTTGTACTGACCAGTATATTTACCAGTATGTAGGCGTCGACCTACTGAAGGCTCCAACCTTTACTCTTACTCTATGGACCACGTTTCATATTTGACCCATCAACAACATTGAAGCTCAAATAAATAACCACTGCAATACAACCATTGCATCAACAAATCAATCTCTAAATCACCCACAAATGAATCACTAAAGACTAGTCATCAAAACATTGTTACTAGAACACAGAGCAGAACCTAGAACTCTGCAACAACCACCAGAACCATCTGCAAGTTCCTATATCATATTTCATAATGTATACGCTACTCAGATGAACCGAGCTAGCATGTATACGTGCTTTTACCAAAGTGAACCTGTGTATAGATCTGCAAATATTAACTCATAACTTTGCAGCTATTCCAGAAATCAATCATACCCAGATCATAACATTTATAGAATGAACATGCATCAGTAATTCAGATATATTCTATCCATGATCAAACCACATAATGATAAAACATTCCAAGCCTTAATATCTGAATCCATCATCCATCAGCATCCACATAGGTGCATCCTTGGTTCAGATCAAGTAAGGCATCATGAACCCATAACTTACATGCTGGATCTCTCACTTTATCAGATATTCAATCCTTGCACCCATTTGGCCTAATGATCTTCTCCTCCTTTTATGGTGTTAGGCCTTTCTCAATATCATGGTGTAAAACCACTTAGGACCAATACCTTGGACCCAATACTCGGGGTCAATACTTTGGACCAGATACCTTGGACCAATAGCATGGATCAAAACACCATGGACCAAATACCATGGACCAAAACTTAGTTTTCCAGCATGTACATGCCTTTCCTTCTGTGAAACTTCTTGTGTACATTATACGCACCTTTTGATCTGTTAAACTGCGTGTATACGCTGCTTTGTGAAGGTGACTCTGCGTATACCTCTCCCTGATCATTAAATCTTTGCTATTGACCTGCTGCACTATGATTTTTCATCTGAGTGAGTTGCCATCAATGAAAACACTTGTATCACCTGTATCATAATTCCAACATTAGAGGGGAATAATCCATACCTTTCTAGAGTCCTCTTCCAGTCAAAAGACATTATTGAAGTCAAAGAGCTTCCTGAGTCTCTTTTGACTCCCAATTCTCCTCTTCCTCCAGATCATCCAGATGTTTTATTATATGTTGGGACTCTGACCAATAGGATTTCGAGCCCAGGTCTATTTCAATCTTTTGCTTCGATGACCACTGTTGAGAGCATGGCTTCCACCATAAGTGCTACTAGTATGAAAACTCTTGTATCCGTACAAGGAGGAGGAATGATTTCTGTACCTTCCATTACTCCTAGCACTACGATATTTAGCTCTACCTCCATTCCATATTCGAGTGGGGGCACCCAATTTTTTACCTCTGGAACTAGTTTTATACCCTTTGGAATGCCAACCAACATAATTCCTTCAGTTTCATTAAATTTTTCATCATCTACCTCCACTTCCATGGAAAATGGGTCAACTTCTTTTTAGGGTTTCGCTCTTGGGAGTGGTCATGTACCACATTCTGACCCATCTTTAGGATCAATTCCTTTTCCCTCCACGGATAAGTTATAATCCTTTCCAAGGATGGACAAACCCTACGGTCAGTGGACTTGGAGCTAGGAATCAATTCCCTTTGGGCCAACAGGGGAATATGTCATATTATTTTGTTAGTACATTCGAGAGCTTTTCTCCATATCCTCATGCATGGAACTCTTACCAAGGGCTTTCTTCTTCGTTCAACACCTCTCTAGGGGGAAATTTCACTGGATATGGAAATTATTCGATAGGGGTTGGTCAAACTCCATTGTTTTTTGGACCACAAGGAACTCCTTCTGGTTCAGGTGGCTCTACAAATTACTCAAGGCAACCTGGTGCCTTCACAAATCCACGGTATTCTTTTCAGAACATTTGGAATTTCGCCCAGACAAGGTGGAATCCTCAGGGTCCTTTATGACTACCTTTTCTGGCAACGTTAAACTTTCCAAATCTTTCTAAATTGAGTAATGATTCGATTAGATATAACCCAGCCTAGCCTCCAGTTCGAACCAATCTTCCCTTAGATATACCCAAATTCCAAGAGAATATTTATGAAGATCCGGTTGACCATATAACCACTTTCCACTTATGGTGTTCGTCAAACTCCTTAATAGATGATTCAATCAAGTTGAGATTATTCCAACATGCACTAATTGGAAATGTGGCTAAGTGGTACATCGAACTCCTAGGGGGAATCTTCGCTTCTTTCAATGATTTGGCTACAATATTTTAGAACCATTTTTAGTTGCCCATCCATTATGATGCTGGAACTGAGCTATTAGCTAACTTTCACCAGGACCAGGCAACCCAAATTTCAGATCATATCCAAGAATGGAGGAGAATGAAGAGGCTCATTAAAGTGAATATTCCGCAAGAATTCATTCTCGAATAGTTTCTTAAATCTTTACAACCCAAGATCTCTAAGTATGTTTCACTCTCCGGTGTGTTCACCAAAGAACAGGTTACTTTTAGAACCCAACAATTAGAACTTATATATATTATCAATCTAGGGTTCTTCAGAAAGTTTTTCCTGATGCTCCTAGGTCTAATGTTGATTTAGCCAAGACAAACCAAGGTCCCCATGCCAACAGGCTAGTTGGATCGATCGATACTAACACAGCCAACCTGTTAAATCAATTGCAACAATTGTCTTTACAAACTACTTGTTCTATGTAGGCATCGCCATCAGTGACTATGTCTTCTCAACCTTCATCTATAAATGTCATCCAAACTTCTAACCCCAAAGGAAACCAACAATCCGATGGGAAGAAGAAAGGACGAGGTAGGAAAAAGAATCAAGATGGGAAGGGTAATGCAAACAAACCTCGCAATGATGCAAGGGGGGGTAAAAAAGCATCTAGGAAGAAAGTAAAATTTCCATGCAAGTTATGCAATGGAGATAATTTCAATCATCTTTGCCCTAAAATCCAAGATTCTTAACGCTTATTAGTTTAGCAGGGATCTTCTAGCTCCGAGACTGTGCTAACTAACCCTTTTCCCCAAGGGTAGTAGTTACTTGCTAGTGTAAATTCTAGTACTGGTACCCCCATTGGGGGCAACCATGAAGGGGAAAATAAATCAAATGTTTACATGATGAGTTGACATATTGATGTTGCTACACGGTCACATGATTATGGTGAATCAGAGTCGTCCAAGGCTAAGTCTGCTCTCGATGTTTTAGAGCCACTCCATACTGAGAGGCCCGTAGTCAAGTCTATACCTCGGATAGTGAAAGGCTCTGCAAAACACTCAACCATTAACTCTAATTCTAAGGCAGTATAGAACTACTTGATTATAGAAGATCTCGCTTAAAGTCCTTGTGCTATGTCAGCATTAGAGGCACTCTAGTCATGCTCTGTGCAAAGGACTGCATTACTCACTACGATCAGGGCATTTGACCAAAACAATCCTCTTGTTCTTACATTTTATATGTCAAACATCAAGAAGAGACTCCCCCATCATATGGCTTTTCAGATTATGTCTACGTATCAAAAGACCAATATATTTTGAACTGTAGTCGATGAGGGAGCTTCCACAGGTGTAATGTCCATATCATGTTGGAAGGCTATTGGATTGCCTCACGTTGTTCCTTCACCTATTTTATTAACGACATTTGGTGGTCATTCTCATATACCACATGGGATTATTCTAGTCGTTCCTGTCTATATTGGTGGTAAGGTGGTAAATAGAAGTAGAGATAGTTGATACAAATCTAGATTACAATCTCCTTTTTGGTAGGAATTGGATTGATGAGATGGATGTTATTATATTGTCATTATTTTGCATCCTTTGTTTTCCTCATGAAGGGAGAATTGTAAAGGTTGATCAGAAGGATTAATCTTTGGGTGACTCTGATGCATCTTCTGAATCTAATGTTCATTATTAGATAATCCCAAGTAGCCTATAGAGAATTTAGGAGTTGGAATGTACTTGTCCTCCTACAGCTAGAATTAATGTTATTTCATCCTCCAAGGCACCTTCTCAAAGAGAGGTCTTTAGAACTCATTATTTTTTGGATTGGCCATTACCCTCATCTACCACCACATTAGATGAGGGACAGGTAGGTGGAATTTCATGTCCTATGTCTACAGTATAAATTCCTTATCAATCTATTGTTAACATTGCAGACTTCGATCCTACTTGTTTTTGGCCAGAGGGGATGGATGAGGATGTGGCTCTGCCCTAAACTCTAGATTCGACCTCTGCTCAAGATTGCTTAAATACTATCTTGCAACATGAAGAAGAAATTATAGAAGTGTTACAGGTCCGTTTGGGCACATCACTCCCATCATATAGTTTAGTACCATTAGGGCTCATCAAATCCTAATTCAGTTGCTACATGCCCTAGACAAGTCAACATTTTGAATGCCTCCTTCCCTATGAGTTTCTTGGCCTGAAACCCTCTAGAATTTCCTCATTGAAGGACCAACGCAATGTTGGATAGTGGTAAGTGTGCTTCAGTGCATGTAGGCCAATGTTAGGGTGCTTTAGAGAGCATCTAGACTGACTTTGACCTACGCTGGGTGAGATTGAGAAAAATTCACATAGGGTTCTAGGAATATCCTTATCCTCTAGAGTCCTCTAGAATATTCCCACACTTATCACCTCTTATGAGCTTGAAAATGGATGAGGAATGAATTAAGTAACATCCTATCCTCTCACCCCTTCCTCCATGGAAACTAACTCTAATTTTGGAAGGCCATTCAATACCCTCATTTATGAACAAACCTCCTCCATTTGCATATAAATTGAGGACTCATCTAAGTGATAAGGGGCTTGAATTTGAGAATTTGTAAGGAGATACTATTGGTGTGAGAATTGAGAGTATCAACAAGTGTTGTTATGCTGTCGAAGGGTTGTTCTATTGATGTGATGTTGGTTGGAACCCAAGCTGGAAGAGTGACAATGGATCGGACTTCATGGTTGTAATTCTTCCTTCTACATAATAAAGTTGTTTACACCTTTTTCCATATTCTTATCTTGATATATGATGTTTATATGTGTGAATGTATCTATTTTCATTTACTTGTATTCACTAGATCTCTTGCTTTGATTGGTTCTATGTCTTCTGTTTATGCTTGGAGGTACTTTTGGAGCGAGTTAAGTTCGAGAAGGAGCGACGGGAGTCAAATAAAGGAGGCAAAAGGAAAGTGAAAGAACAAGTAGGTCCTTTGATTCCTTTGTATTATTTATTGTTTATATAAAAAGGATAAGTGCTTTAAATCTGTTGTTCTAGGTATAGCTACCTACCTAGGGAATTAGTATTTATTCATAGATACCAAATTCCTCATAACAAATTGGAAACCATATTGCAGAATGATCATCCTTTCGGGTATTTTACCTTCGTCTTAGTACACTCTAGTAGACCTTACTTGCTTCCATTGATCCTCTTTCATCCTTTTGAAGTGTTTTTGGGTGAAAATTGTGCTTGTAAGCCCCTTGGATGGCCTCTCTGGCACTAGCGCAGGCTTGGTATAGAGACAGAGCGCTGCAGATCACCCTTGGTTTGAGGGCAATGATCTTAAGCACATTGTCTCCCATTCAAGGTTACACTGATCCTCCTTAGGATAAAAATCCCTCCTTTGAGTTGATTTTTTGCCTAATTTCCTTCTATTTCTGCTTGCTAAAAGGTCAATGATACTTGTGTCTCTGAAATCAATTTGTGTTTCCTTTTCCAACACTACTTTGTCTTGATTGTTTAGTGTTTCTTAAATGATTTCTTTATCAATATCAATTCATTGTCAAAGTTAGTTTATAGTCGATCAATCTTTTCTCAAATGAAAGTGTCATAAAAGTCTTCTTTTTTTTCGAAACAAAATTGTCATAATGTCTTCGTTCTTGCAAAAAGATTGATTAATTGTATGTGCATTAGTTTCCTTTTGTTCATCATAACATTGAGGGAATTGAAAAGAATAACTTGCATTTTGCATTGAAAAAGTTTGTGTGTGCTCATAGGAATAGTTTAGGGAAATTGCATTAGATTGCGCTCTTTGCTCTTTGATTGAAAGAAATATGATTGCTCTATCCTTATTAGCTAAGGCTTTTCATTGTCAAAATTGAATGAAAAGAATGATTATCATATTAGTTGCATTCTAGGAATTGAAAATACATCTCGTGGTGAACCTTGTAAGGCAAATTCTTAATCAATATCAACTTAAAGGTAACGTCAATTTACATGATGGAGCACTTTCACCTAACACAAAACATTTAGAGGTTTTAGGCTAGAGACATGTTCCAACATTGTAAGGCATAGCAACTATCGCTAACTTGTCTGTGATACATTCTGAGTGTGATACCTCATTTCACATATGTGATTATATCGTAGCTCATCCACGTAACTTCGGGTATATAGGGTGGTGTTATAGTACATAAAGTATAAAGGAATGCTCTCACTGTGCGGTTTCGCATTAGACAGCACATACCTCATTCAGGGAAACATTCCTTAGGTAACTGACTCGTCTGTCTTGTACAGTGCGGTACACCGAACATAGCATTCAAGGAGATTGCCTCCCCATACTTCTTGGATTGCTAGGAGGTATTCTGTAGTTCACAGTTGCTTGTTAAACCATTTTGCCTATTTTAACCCTTTTTGTTTATTTCTTTTTTTGTAATAAAATCAATCAGAAATCACGGAGGAAAGTCAACCATTACCCCGTCGTTCATGGAGAAAAGTGAGTAAACCACCTTGACCACTCAAAGCTACACCTATCTGGTCGAAGCGGTCTCATTTGACTAGATCTAGTACTTCACAAGCCTCTGGTTCTTCATATGAATTACCAGAAAGACCTATACCAGTAAGTATTGTGACCCCTGTTGCTCCTACGATTACTGGTACATTTGTTACTGAAGTAGAATCTCCACAATTGCCTGAGGAAACTAGAACTGAATCTAGTGAAATGGTAACCCATGTTTTTCAACAACAAGTTCATTCTCAACCCCAAATTGTTCAACAAGAAATTATTTATGAACCTGAATTTCTTCAACTATGCCTGGATCTTGAACCCATCACTGTTCAATCAGAAGTTACTTTTGAACTAGAAGTTGTTCATGAAACCCAACCTGAACTTGTTCTTTTACCAGAACATTTGGATATTGAGGTGGAACAATCAGAAGTTGTTACTTTACCGGAGGAAGATCGACTAGCACATCTCCAGACATTCGTAACTATCGATACTTCCTCTTTACCTCAGCAACAAATACTAGAAATATATTATAGACTAGATGGTGAAATTCTTCCACCTGGTTTGATTTTGATTGAAGAGGAACCTGAGGTAGAATCACGTAGAACTCCATTACATTTTGGAACTAGACTGCATTTGTATCCTTATACTCCTCATTTCACTGCTCCTTTTGATCCTGATTACTTTTGGACACTTTTTGATTCGTTAGGAAAATTATTTGGACATTTAACTATGGCAAAGTCAACATCCTAGACCGTACCATCTGTTACAGTTATAGCAGAATCTTCTGTCACAACCTATTCGATGTTTACTACAACACCTTAGTCCCACTTGTATGGTGTTTCATTCATCCCATCAAGTTACTAATATTTATTAGGAACCCACTCAGGTTTTGGTTCTAGCCCTTGGTCTTCTCCAATTTCCTCTACTGCAATTTTATCTGGTTCTTCATTAATAGAAACTGAACAGGTGGACCCATCAAGTTCATATCAAGCTATTTCATCTGGTTACTGTCCTATGTATTTGCTCAACACTAGACTACCCCCATATGGAGAACAATATGCATATTCTCCTTATCCTCCATTTTCTGGGGGGGCAACAATATGTCAGTATGCTATCATCTTTAGGTCATCGTAGAATGATTGTCTGTCAGTGGCAACCAACCATGACCATTCAACCTAGGCTTGTGTATCCATCACAACCATTGAATCTATCTCATCCATGCCTACAACACCTATTGTTACAACTGTACCACAGTCAGAAGATCATATTGTTGTATCTCAACATGTCCAAGTTGGCCCTTCAACCACAAACCCCCAAGTTTTAGGTATACAGATCTAGCCTCCTCAAGTAGTTCTACAACAACCACTTGTGTCTAGAGTCCAATAACTTCAGGCTTGTTTACCTTTTATTGGAATGACTCAGACTTACACTGGTTTAGTGTATTCACAACCTATTCAAACTTACATTGGTGGGCAACAACAAGCATTAAATCAATAATAGTTGTACCAACAACAACAATAGTTGATTCAACAGCCTTGGCAGTGCCAATATCAACATCAAAAATTCTAGCAATACCAACCTCAACATGGACTTGGAAAGCAAGATTATGTTGGGTTTTTTTAGCAACAAGTTTATCCAAGTCCTGGCCAGCAAGCCTATGTTGGGTTTGGACAACAACAAATGTATCCCAGTGCTCAACAACAACCTTATGCTAGATTTGCTCAACAAACTTACCCTTATCAAGGTTACCAGCTGCAGATGCCTTATGCTAGTATGCAAAGGCCTATTGCCTAGGAAATCCCATCTAACCCTGGATATGCTCAATCTGACCTCAATAGATAGTTGCCTTTTGTTGCGACACTTGAAATACCAGATCTAAACCAGCTCACCAATGACCCAATTCATTATGCACCTTGGTTTCCAATGATTCCTCATAAGATACCTTCCAATATTCCAAAATTAAATGGAAAACCTATAGAATACCCATCCAACCATGTCATGAATTTTCATTTATGGTGTTCATCAAACTCCTTGAATGATGATTCTGTTACACTACGTCTTTAACATAGCACTTTTTGGTCCAGCTGTGAAGTGGTACATTGAGTTACCATAAGCTTCTTTTGATAACTTCACTACCTTAACTACCACATTTTTAACCCACCTCCAGTTACCCGTACGATATGAAATTGGAACACAACTGTTATCCATCCTTAAAAAGACTACTGCTACTCATATCTCTGATCATATTTATGAGTGGCATCGTCGTCAACAAATGGTTAAAACTTACGTTCCTAATCAGATTCTAGCTGAGTGGTTTATAAAATCCTTGTTTCCATGTATCACTGAGTATATGGCGAAAGGTGGAGTTTTCACTGAAGAGCAAGTAATTGCTCATGCCCAATATTTGGACTTGATTTATACACAATCTGACATGCTCTATGACAAGATCCTGAATGAACCCCGACCAACTTTCATTGTTCCTCCTCCACCATCGAGTAAGGACTTGCATGCCAATGACGACGTGATTGGTTCTTCGAGTACACAAACAGTAGGTAGACCATTTGGTCAAACACTTGCCACTTCCAATCCAACTACAAATGCACCTGATAACTCTCTTACTTCCCAAGTGCTTATGCTATCCGACTCTAAGCCTAAAATATAAGTTTTGGTGTCAACATGAAGTAAAGACTATGGAAGTCAACCATCATCATCGAATAACCAGGCTTATCAACCCAACTCTTCGACCTCAACCTTGAATGATCCTATTCCACCACCTATTGTGCCAGAGTTAACAATAAAACCACCTAAGGGAGTTGCACATAAATCAACATTTAACCCTCGAGCTCGAGCTACACAAAAGTATAACATAGTAGAAGATTTGGTTCAATCACCTTCTGGTATGTCTACGCTCAAGGTACTTCAGAACTCTCACTCCCAAAAGCAGGATTTATTGTCAGCAATTGGTGGAATTGATCCAACTGATTCCAATCTTGTGGTTTTCAACCATGCAGGTTATACGCCACAGTTACCAGCACAATTATAATTCCTAATTCAATTAAATTCCTTGGATAAACTTGTTAATTGAACCATTATTGATGAGGAGGCATCTACTTGTATTATGTCTATGAATTGCTGGAAAACACTTGGCTCACCACCTTTGTCACATTCACCAACAACCTTAAAATCATTTGACGGACGTACATATATGCCTTATGGAATATTGAGTAATCTAAAAATCAAACTAGGAGGAAAAACAATAACTGTTGAAGTTGAGGTCGTTGACGGACCCCTTTGAATATAACATTTTACTAGCAATTCCATGGGTTTATGCTATGGCTACTATGGTTTGAATGTACTTTTGTATGATTTCATTCCCTCATAAAGGTGGAATCACAATTATTGACCAACTCCCCTTCTTCACCTCTAGTTGAGAGGATACTGGAAGCATTCCATTGGTACACAGATCCTCATTATCTCTTCAAAGCATTGGCGTTGGTCTCTTTAACGATCCTTCCCTAATGGGTACTTTTTCACTACCACCACCATAAAATTTGGTAGAAGTGGCAAAATTTAAGACTTGCAACATGATATGTTCCACTTCATCTGACTTAAGGAGGATTACCAATAGTTTTGAAGTTGATAGTAGTAATGAAATCATGCCACTAAGACGGATTGAGCTAGCACAACAATCAATCTTTCTGGCTTGTGCAGCAATCCAAATCCATTTTCATCAATTGTATGGGTAGATCATTCATTAGAATATGGTACTTCCTTTGATCCCTTTTCATGTATATTTTCTAGTGATGAAGGAATCGTCCAATCAATGATGATGGAAGGATAGCCATGGGAATATTATCATCATTGTTCCCATCTTCAAGATCACATAGAAGATTATTCAAATGAACTTAATCATCCTTTAGTTATGGATTTCCTTTTGAATTCTATTTTCATAGATACAGTATATTCCAAGCGAAACTTGTCAAATATCGAAGAAACTATTTCTATCAATATTTCGACCAAACCTAACATTGTAGAAAACATTCATGTTGGAAAATATTCTTCTCCATAATAACTTGATATTTACCGTGCTCTCATTCATGAATTTCGAGATATATTTGCATGGTCATATGAGGAGATGTCAAGAATTGACTCTGGTATAGTTGAACATGAAATTTAAAATGTATCCTGATGTCAAACCAGTGTGATAGTTCCTCCTTCCTATTCATCCAGAGAATGTTGTTGCTATTAAAATATAAGTTGAAAAAAATTTGCATGTTGGTTTCATTTACCCTGTTCCTCTTACTGATTGGGTTTCCAATATTGTTCCTGTCATGAAGAAACAAGGGACAATACGAGTGTGCGTCGATTATAGGGATGTTAATCAAGCTTGTCCAAAAGACAATTATCCTACTCCCTTTATCGGCCATATTTTTGGTGAATGTGTGGGATGTGAAATATTCTCATTTATGGATGGTTTTTCCAGATATAATTAGATCAATATCGTCATAGAGGACCAATCTAAAACTGCATTTCTTTGTTCATGGGGCACATTCGCTTATAGGAAACTCCCGTTTGGTTTGAAGAATGCAAGGGAAACATTTCAGAGGGCGATGAATTATGTCTTCCATGATATCAAACATATTTTTCAACCATACCTTGATGATTTACTTGCTCATTCACGAAAGTTGTCTGATCACCCGCAGCATTTGAGAGCTGTATTTTTACGATGCTGACACTACCAACTACGACTCAATGTACACAAATGTGTGTTTTGTGTTGGTTCTGGTTGTTTTCTTGGATTCGTAGTGTTTAAGGAGGGAATTGAAACTGACCCACTTAATGATTAGGCAATCCTTTATTTGCCTCCACCTTCCAATCTACTACAGTTACAGAGACTCCAAGGGAAGGCTAACTTTCTGAGAGGATTCATTCCCAATTATGCTAAAATGGCTAAAGGATTTACTCGTTTATTGAAAAGGGGGATACCCTTCCATTAGCACCAGGTTGTGCAAGCTTCCTTTGATGCTCTTAAAGATACCTTGATTACAGCCTCATTAATGTATTCCCCCAATTATCAAAATGACTAGTTCATGTATCTCTTCACTGTAGATACAACCATTGGAATGGTTTTAGTCCAAGAAGAAGATGGGTTTGAACATTTGATATATTATTTGAGCCACAATCGCAATGATATAGAAGTTAAGTACTCTTACCTCGAAAAGTTAGCTTTGGCGGTTGTTCAAGCTGTACACAGATTTCGCCACTACATCTTCCTCCAAAAGACCACTATCATTTTAGATTGCAAGCCTATGACATATATTTTGTCATATCAAATCCTGGGGGGGAAATACTCAAAATGGATCATCATTTTGCAGGAGTTTGATTTGGAATTCATCAAATCCAAATAAAATAAATCTCTAGTGTTTGTCGAGCTTCTTTGCAACCTTCCCTAAAATATCATTGATTCAACATCAGACCCATCAATTCTAGATGGGTCTCTATTCTTGATTTCATCATCGGACACATGGAATGGAGATATACTGATTTATCTTTGGACCCAAACATTACGACCTGATACCTCTCACTCTCAATAATGATGTATCTGATACCAAGCCAAATATTATCTGATCGTTGGTGACACTCTATATCATCGTGGTATCAATACAATTTTACGAAGGTGCCTCACTCATGAGGAAACTGAGAAATTTTTGAATGATTGCCATTCAGGTGCTTGTGGTGGACACTTATCTGGTTATGCTACTGCATAGAAAATTCTCTGTGCTGGTTACTACTGGCCTTCCATATTCAAAGATTACATAATTGTTGTCAAAAGGTGTCATGCATGCCAGATTTATGACTGTAAAGCTAGATTACCACCTACACCATTGCATCTTTTCGTCGTTGTTGGACCATTTTCCAAATGGGGCATTGACTTCAAGACATGTAACCCCACCTTGGCCAGGGGGCATGGGTACATTATAGTCGCTATTGACTATTTCACAAAATGGGCTGAGGTGATGCCAACATTAAACAACAACAGCAAGACGACTACTCTTTTCTTTTCCAACCACGTGGTTACCCGGTTTGGTTTACCACAGGCTATAGTTACATATCATGGGTCGCATTTTCGCAATCACATGATTGTTGACTTAACTGCTAAGTTAGGAATTTCACATGATAGTTCTACTCATTATCCGCAAGCAAATAGACAAGTTGAGGCCATCAACAAAATCCTGAAGTGAATGTTGCAAAGAATGATAGGGGTTCATAAATGAAATTGGCATTTAATCTTGTACTCTGCCTTGTGGGCATATCGAACCTCAATGAGAACTGCAATTGGATTAACACCCTTTTAATTTGTGTATGGTCTGGAGGAAACTTTTCCGATACAATGTGAAATTTCATCCCTCAACCTGGCGATTGACCTCTTACCCAACACTTCTAAAGAAGAAGTGAGTTTCTTGGAGCTTATCCATCAGGATGAAACCTATCGTGAAGCCGCATTGGCTAATGAAGCAAAAAATAAATTAATCAAGGCACAATATGACAAAAATCTCAAGCCTCACGTTTTCTCAGAAAGAAACGTGGTCTTGATTTACAATCAAGAAGCTGAAAAACTAGGAGTAGGAAAATTTGAGCTGCTTTGGATGGATCCTTATATTGTCAAGCGTGTTTTGGAAAAAGGTGCCTACGAGTTTGTGGATTATGATGGAATTCCATTGTCGCAGCCCTGAAATGGGCTATACATCAAACGTTACTATGCTTAATTGAGTGTAGTAAAACTCATTGTATATATGCTTTATTTGCATGTGTGTATGTGTTAGTGTGTCTTTTAGAGTTTTTATGTGGTTAAGTAATCCACTTTACATTTGTTCCAGATGTTGGAACCTTTGGAACCATTTGTTGGTTTCGCTGATGGTGCTAGTTGTAGTACTTAAAACCTATCTTCTGTAACAAGGGCCTTTTTTGCTCCAAGTGGCGAGTTATTGAGTTTTCAAGGGACTTGTATTGATCGATCA
Organism: Pinus taeda; assembly: GCA_000404065.3. Taxonomy (NCBI): domain Eukaryota; kingdom Viridiplantae; phylum Streptophyta; class Pinopsida; order Pinales; family Pinaceae; genus Pinus; species Pinus taeda. Next base: position 46,650 of record APFE031045979.1, read on the forward strand.
ACGAACAATATTGTTGAGTATAGTGCATTGATCGAACTTCTCTCTGATGCCATTTCACTTGGCATTCACTAAATCATTGTTAGGATGGACTCACAACTCGTCATACTGCAACTAACAAACATTTATACCATTCGAAACCAAACAATTCTTTGTATGTTCCTTAGAGTTTGTATTTTGGAAAGACTGTCATTTTCAGTACATTCAATATCAACATATTTCTAGAAACTTTAACACATTAACTGACTCATTAGCAAACTATGTGTTAAATAGAGATTCATGACACATGTAAAATAAATTTTCAATTCACATCATTAGTTGAATAGGGTTGCACATACCCATATATAGATAAAACTCTGAAAGTAAAGATAGATATATTTTATAAAAGTTTTAACAAAATTTGTGTCCAAGACATGTTTGGTCATCTCACCTAAAAACTCAAAATGCATGCAAAAAACATCTTAAGTAGACCTAGTGATGCTCATGATAACAAGTCACAGTCTGAGCTATCATCCGCAAAAGTCGCATCCAACAGCCTAGAACACCAATAGTATGGTGTTGCAGCCTCATAGGTAACTCCACGATCTGGACATCCGGAATACCAAGGGTCAATCCATCTACATGATCCTGCAACTCTGCTAGTGTCTAAGCCAAATCAAAATCCTAGAGATCTCCTATCCCAACATTTCTCCACACTGGTCCACCTAGCTCCTATCGGTGCCTCATAGATTGAACAATACCCACATCTGCATGCATGAGAATGATTTTAGTTTATTCTTGGAACATCAAAACACAAAAACATGTAGAAACTTAAAAAATTAAAAAACACTTGGTCAAAAAACAATTTACCTATAGCACCCCATTGAGCGCTCATTTGTAGACTCAACTCTGGATCTCCACGAAAGTCCATCCTTGAGTATGGATGCTCTTGGATTACAATGTGTTATCAATCAAGCCAACTAAGAATGTAGTGGAAAATGTAATTGACGATTGACCAACATGTCTAGACATCAATTCGACCCACCATTGCATCCGTGTATCTCTAGGACCAACTACACCTATTGTTACATGTTGGGGTTGCATCAATGGAATTCTTTCTAAGGTAAAAGAAATTAAGAGTGATCCATAGCTAAAGTTCATAGTCGTACCACTCTTTATCTTTTTTAGCTACTCTTTCAGTCAAGGAAGTACTACCTCACACCAATTGAATATGTTGGCATTATGATACAGGTGTTGTCCTTGATGGAAACTCACTCAGAGGTATGATACAGGTGTTGTCCTTCGTGGCAAATCAATCAGAGGATAGATCTTAGTACAACAGGTCAAGAGAGATGTATAAGTAGGTTAGCCTTGATAAAAGTGTGTATACACATGGCTGAGAAGAACAAAAGGAGCGTATACGTCCATACGTAGGTTCACAAAAGGAAAGGCGCGTACATGTTGGAAATATAAGTTTTGGTCCGCGGTATTTGGTCCATGGTATTTTGGTATTGGTCTATGGTATTGGGTCTACATGGTTTTGGACCATGGTATTGAGAGAAGCCTAAACCTATATAAGGAGAAGATGATTAGGCCAAGGGTGTGCAAGTGTTGTGACTATCTTATGAAGAGTGAGATCTAATATACTAGTTATGGACTTGTGATGCTTGGCTCGATCTGAATCAAAGAGGCTCCTATGCGGTTGATAAAGTTGGAAATTGAAGTGAAGGTATAAGTACTTATCCTAAGATATGTATGCGGGTTCTCTCTAGTGAAAGGGTGTATACATGCTGGTTTGGCACTTCCAAGTAGTGTATGCACTCAGATGCATGAATTTTTATGATACAATTGGTTCTGTTTGTTGTAGAGTTCTGGGCTTTGGAATGTGTTCTGGTAACTGTGTTTTGATAATAGGGCTTCAGTGATTTAGTATTGGGTGATTCAGAGATTGATGATGCAGGTATAGTTGATGATTTTATTACAATGGTGATTGTTTTGTATCTATGGATCTAGTTTGAAAATTTATGAAACGTGGCCCCTGGAAGAAAAGAGAAGGTTGCAGCCTTATGTAGGCCAGCACCTACGTACTAGTACATCAACTAGTACAAGAGGTAAGGGGGTTGTAGCTCCCTTCCAAGAGAGTCTAGAGAACGAGAGAAGGTTGTAGCCTTCTGCAGGTAGAAGCCTACATACTGGCATAAGACTGCACCAGTACAAAATCATTGTAAAAAGAAGTTTCTAATTGAAAGAAGATAAATACGAATTGCAGCAGGTGGTTTTCACCCACATTGGGTTTCCACCTTATATCATGGTGTTCATATGTGCTACTTATGTGTGATGATCTGTTCTATTTTATTGCTCCTATTTACTGTTCATATGGTTAATAATGTTTTGATGCACTCTTTAAAGGATAAAGTAACTAAATCATAAGTTTACTAGATATACGCTTGTTGCATTACAAACAGTTGTGTATAGACATGGTTTGCCTTAACTGAAGTAGCGTATATGAGTTTGAGTATGAAAATGAAAAAGTTATATTGATTTGATAATACTGATTCACTCCCCCACCTCTCAATATTATTTCCAACAATTGGTATCAGAGTAGGTCCTTTAGAAGAAGCTTGATCGCTTGAAGGAATGATCCATCAGAATGGATAATCAAGAAAGCGAGGCATCCATCAGGCCACCAATCTTTGATCGAAGAAACTTTGTCCACTGGAAGATAAGAACCACAGCATATCTACAATCGCTTGGAATGGATGTTTGGGGAATCGTGGAAAGAGGATACACATATCCATCAACAATTCCTATAGATATAGCAGAGAGAAAGAAATATGAACTCAATGCCAAAGCTATTACTGTCTTATTGGGAAGTTTGTCACAATCATAATTTATGAAGGTCATGCATTTCAAATCAGCCAAAGAAATATGGGACAAAATCATTCTAAGCTACGAAGGAGATGAATAGGTAAAATGAGCAAAGCTTCAAACTCTCATAATACAGTAAGAAAATCTTAAAATGCATACTGACCTGAGTAGAATCACTTGCTCTTCGGGTAAGACCATATAATCATCTATTTTTTGTTAAACAGGAGCGTAGGGTGGGTACATAAAAAGTAAAAAAACTAAACATGGCCTGCTCTGAACAACTCACTAAAGATCTAGATATGAATGAGTGATCCTGGTCTACTTTAATCTAAAGAGTTTGTTCAGCCAAATCCTCTTTCATTGATATCCATCCTCAACAGAAAAACAAGCTCAGGCACTACAGACAAACGAGCTCGTAATGAAAGCATAACTAATTACTTTCTACGTATAGATGAGATTGTCAATTGTATGAGGAATCTAGGTGAAGAATTTAAGGAAGTTGTCTTAGTTGAAAAGGTTTTAAGATCCCTCTCTGCTAAATTTGATTCCAAAGTTTTTTCCATAGAAGTAAAGGAGGATCTGCAGAAAATCACTATGACGCAGCTTCACGAAATCTTAACTACTTTTGAGATGAGAAAGGAGGACCATCATATACGAGAGAAGTTGCATTCAAAGTGACAGCAAATGAATCAGAATATATTTCAGAAGGAGAAGATGAGGTAAATTTTGTCAAGAATCTTGAACGGGGATCTGGAAGGTTCAAAGGTAATCTACCTTTAAAATGCTTTTCATGTGGTAGAGTTGGTCACTACGCTACTAGATGTCCTCATAACAAAGGAAAGATGTTTGAAGAAGGTAATAGAAGTTATTATACCCATGATAAAAGTAATGATTCATCCAATGATGATGAAGACATTAGACTTCTCATGGCATATGAAAACAACGATGCAGAACCAGAAGAAGTTACCAAATTAAAAGAACAATTGGAGTCAATAACCAGAGTAAGGGAGCATTTGCAGGATATAGTAAAAGATGAAAGCATAACAATTCAGAAACTTGAATCGAAGATCCTCTCTATAAAACAAGATCTTAAAGAATCAAAGAAGTAGAATGAAGAAGCTCTTGAAGAACAAAAACTTGAAGTGATCAAATTAAGGAAACAAGTGGAAGAAGGAAGAAAAGCTGAAGAAAACACAAGGAAGAAGTATCTGGAAAAGGAAGACCAACATCAAGTTAAGATAAATATCTTAAAAAGAAAATTAGAAGAAAAGGATAAACTGTTACAATTTCAAGATAGTACTAAGATTTTGGATGACATTCTTGGTAATCAAAGATCCCCTACTATCAAAACTGGTCTTGGCTTTTATGAATCTGTTGAGGTTGAATCTAGCTCACAAGGTGAGGCAAGGAACTCTAATGAGAATTTTGAAATGCTCAACAAGGAGATAAAAGGACAACCTCATCAGCAGCCAAGGAAAGAAATTCATCAAAGAAAATCCTTTACTCCTAACTATGGAAGTGATAGACGATTATTTCCTCCATTGAATAATGTTGAATGTTATGTATGTCATAATCTTGGACATGTTGCAGCCAGATGCGGAAGTAGGATGGTTCAAGACTGTCACACAAGATCATCACATTCTAGGTACTTCAAAGGATATTGTTTTGCTTGCAATATGTTTGGCCACAAAGCAATTGATTGCAATAGAAGGAACATGAAACATGTAAGATGTTATGCATGTAACAAGTTTGGACATAAAGCAATGGAATGCAGGAGAAAAATTCAAACTCCAAAGCAAGAGGATTATAGATCATCACAATTCCAGGTATTGAAGAAGACAGAATTAGAGACAGAAAGGTGTGACATAACTCAGTTAGCTGATATAACAAACACAGGGGAAACTGAAAGTGTAGACCTTCAGTATTCCATCTTGCATACAATGATATAATAAACGTAAGTCACATATATACGTGAATAATGTGTTGCATAGTTGCGTATATGGATTTATGAAGAATAAGCAACAGAACGGACTCAAGAAATGGTTCGGTCGTAGTATATGATGGTTGGCACAGGCTCAGGGGGAGCATATGCTTTGAATAATGCATTGTTGGCATTATGGTTAGAAGTACTTGGTGATGATTCTTATTGATATATCTTGCTACTGATTATTGATTGACTAAGAGAATGGATTGCAGGATAAGATGCTTATCCTACATATCATATAGTGTATGATAGTTGTCGATAATTGTCATGGTCTTGTTTAAGTCCTTGGTCTTTGTGAGTCATATGATACCCCACTATACATGGGATGGATGATGTAATGGTTTTTGTGTTTGAGTCAAAATGGTGTATCCCCACTTGGTTGGGAGATTGATGTATGTATCTTTAGGAAGGTCATGGAAATGTATGTATAGAGTCATGTTATGCTTTTGCAGACCTTGCATGTGCTCAGGAGGAGCATGGATGAATTGGTACATCTTGGCATGTACAAAGGGGGAGCTCAATCAGAAACTTCAGCATGTACCCAGGAGGAGCATGGACAACAAAATGTATATCAAAGAATAGAATATCTTGGTCCGCCCTTTGCCCTTGATTTCAAAGGTGGAGAGTGACTTGGTGTGGTGGTTGCCATCAAGTCCAAAGGGGGAGATTGTTGGCATTATGATATAGGTGTTGTCGTTGATGGAAACTCACTCAGAGGTATGATATAGATGTTGTCCTTGGTGGAAAATCCATCAGAGGACATATCTTAGTACAACAGGTCAAGAGAGAGGTATACGCAGGTTAACCTTGATAAAAGTGTGTATACACGTGGGTGAGAAGAACAAAAGGAGCGTATACGTACATATGCAGGTTCACAGAAGGAAAGGCGTGTACATGTTGGAAATCTAAGTTTTGGTCTACGATATTTGGTCCATGGTATTTTGGTATTGGTCCGTGGCATTGGGTCTAAGGTATTGGGTCTACATGGTTTTGGACCATGGTATTGACAGAAGCCTAAACCTATATAAGGAAAAGATCATTAGGCCAGGGGTGTGCAAGTGTGGTGACTATCTGATGAAGAGTGAGATCTAATATACTAGTTATGGGTTTGTGATGCTTGGCTCAATCTGAATCAAGGAGGCTCCTATGCAGTTGATAAAGTTGGAAATTGTAGCAAAGGTATAAGTACTTATCTTTAGATCTATACGTAGGTTCTCTATGGTGAAAGGGCATATACACACTCATTTGGCACTTCCAAGTAGCGTATGCACTCTAATGCATGATATTTGATGATACAGTTGGTTTTGAATATTGTTGCAGAGTTTTGGGCTCTAGTATGTGTTCTGGTAACTATGTTTTAATAATAGGGTTTCAGTGATTCAGTATTGTGTGATTCAGAGATTGATGATGCAGGTATGGTTGATGATTGTATTTTAGTGGTGATTGTTTTGTTTCTATGGATCTAGTTTGAAAATTTATGAAATGTGGTCCCTGGAAGAAAAGAGAAGGTTGTAGCCTTCTGCAAGTAGAAGCCTACATACTGGTATAAAACTGCACCAGTACATAATCATTGTAAAAAGAAGTTTCTAATTGAAAGAAGATAGAGATGAATTGTAGCAGGTGGTTTTCACCCACATTGGGTTTCCACCTTATATCATGGTGTTCATGTGTGTTGCTTATGTGTGATGATCTTTTTTGTTTTACTGCTCCTGTTTACTGTTCATATGGTTAATAATGTTCTGATGAACTCATTAAAGGATCAACTAATTGAATCATAAGTTTATTGGATATACACTTGTTGCATTACACACAGTTGCGTATACACGTGGTTTGCCTTAACTGAAGTAGCGTATATGAGTCTGAGTATGAAATGAAAAAGTTATATTGATTTGATAATATTGATTCACCCCCCCTCTCAGTATTATTTCCAACAAAATAATGTTGGCTCAAGACACTCAAGAGCATATTTCACATATGATATGTTCGCCAGATAAAGTGTCACACTCCCTGCCAACTTTGTGATGGTGAAAAGTTTTGTTCTCAAAGGAAATCATAGACATATTTGATGATTATCTTTTTGTCCTTGCTAGGCTATGTACCTGATCGAAAAAATTGTCGAACATAGTCCCTCATTGTTTCCCCTCCACGGGTAGAACCTGAAAGAGATATGGGGGCACCACGTCTCGACTACCCTGTAAGAAAGTAAACATCATAGATCAAAATAGGGACAAGTTTATCTCTTATGTGAAAAGCCTGATCTATCGGATCCCATGCATGAACCAGGAACTGCAATAGTTTTGATTGTTTCCTCATCCCGGACAACCTGAAGTATTTGAGAAACCCACAGTTTCTGAGGGCCTCAACTATACCTGGATCATTTGGGGAAACCATGTCCTGTTATTCATGCTCTCTTTCTCACCAAGTAATAGACATTATGATTCGATGAAAGCATGAAATCAAACCATAAGCTTAGTTAGGATCATTTTCATGTGAAAAATTGGAGAAATGTTGGGTCAATTTGGTGAAACAAGTTTGTGAAACTCACCCAGCGCAACCCAGGCAAGGAGACACTATGCTATAGTACAGAATCCCTTCTATCTAGGTTCTCCCCAATGCAATTTTCAAAATGCAAGCCTGTCCTAGTCCCAAGGCGAAAAATTCAAACCTCAGGGGCCCGAAAAACACTAAAAGCTTGCTTGAAATAGTAAAATAATGACATGAAAATAAAGAGGAGGGGTGTATATCCTACCTGTTCTGGATGGCATGAGAAATGATCCGCAGAATCTCTCATAATCAGTTGTTGAATATCGAGGTAAAAAATAGGGCCAGAGCATAAACTGAATGGTATATATCAAATGGTGAAAATAACATGGTAAATTCTTGTTTTTTTATTTATTTCATGAAAATTAAATGAATACTATTTTTACCAATGAAACAAGTATTTTTAATCCATTTGGTGTTACGTTGAACATATTTACAGCTGACTTACAGAATTTTACGTGCACGATTTTGAATTGTACTTTGACCACAGAGCATACTTTTATCTCTTTTCAAGCTCTATTAAACATCAAAAAAGGAAACCCGTTGGAGTCCTCTTTAAGCTCTTTTCAGGCTCTCGAAATATGAAAATATTTTCGAGCGCTTGTCCTTTTCAGCTTTTTAACGGATTGGAAATGACATCTACTCAATATAAGTTTAACACTTTTTTTGGGCTGAGATAGATTATTTACGAAAAAGGAATACGTTGATCGAACATGGTCAATAGCTTCTCTCTTGTATTGTTTTACGCTTTTTTGGACTTGAGGGACAAATCTATGAAAAATAACTTGTGGAGTTTTATTTTTGTGCCTTTTCAAACTCTCTAAACATGAAAAGGACTGAGTTATCATTGTTGTTAGGCTCGTTAAAACATGAAATAGCAAAAAACTTGCCCATCATGACAAGACTGAGTTTCACGTTCGCTAGCCTCATTAAAACATCACATAGCGATGGATTCAACCAAAGGGTGGAATTATATAACAAGCATATGTTAGCCTCCTCAAGCTTGATAAAAATAAATAGATATTGGTTAGCAATGACTGGGGAAAATGGGAAAAGGGGTAAACCACTTTATGGCAACAGGTCGCTCTTAAACATGACACTTTCACTTCATCATTGTGACATTTGGGTTAGGTTATCTACTTGATGGTCATCATACCTTGGTCTATCATACCATTAGTTTTTATTTTGGTCAATGATACCAATCCATTTAGTGTTGTTGACATGTTCAAGAGAAGTTACTCAGTTAAAATTCATCCTTTGCAATACCATAACCCTTCATGTTCATGACCACCATTCCTAAATCTTGTGTCGTCAGTCAAATTCTGTCTCCAAAATCATTACACTCATTTCGTGTCATTGATGTGGGATACATCAAGGCCCTCCTGCAATGAGTCACTTCTTGTCGACATCAACACATTATCCAAGAAGTTCACTTAGAAACACCCCTTCTGTACCTTGAGGCTTGCACACATCAATGGTAGGTTTCTCGCTTCCGACGATAGGTTGACATCACTGGCCTTTGACTGAAAGACTTTGTATGGTGTTCGACATCAAAACATCCAATCACACGGTAATCAGATGATGTCTTTCCATGTTTGACTTTAGATCACATATTTTCATGGTTAGACTCGTACTTGAGCGAGTGATAGAGCGAGATAGAAGACTACAGAGCTAGTTTCATCCATCTAGGCTGCGATTTGAGGAAATGTACGAAAACATCTGTATGATGGCTTTACATTGATGGTCATCCTATCATGGGTCTATATCTCTAGATGATTGTTTATGTACTTGTAGTGAAATTTTATATGCTGAGCATGGGTATGCCTTCCCTTAGAAATTCATGAGGAAAAACAAAATATCATGATATTTTGTATACTAATCGATGCAGGTCACCAACCACTTCGGAACCTCCTCATCACATCGTAAAGCATATCACTCGACATCATTATTTTAGACTTCATGCTTTAGGGGCCAGCTGTTACATGTCCATTTGGGCACATCACTCCCATCATTTAGATTAATACCATTAGGGCTCATCAAACCCTAATTTAGTTGCTACATGCCCTAGACAAGTCACCATTTTGAATGCCTCCTTCCCTGAGCGTTTCTTGGCCTAAAACCCTCCAGAATTGCCTCCTTAAGGCATGAGTATAGCTTTGGACAGGGACAAGTATACTTCAGTGCAGGTAGGCCCATGTCAAAGTGCTCTACAGAGAACCTAAGCCCACTTTGACCTACGTTGGCCAAGATTGAGCGAAATTCACATAGGGTAATGGGAATATTCTTATCCTCTAAAGTCAGCTAGAATATTCCCACACTTATCACCTCCTACGAGCTTGAAAATTGATGAGGAATGAGTTAAGAAACCTCCTATCATTTCATCCCTTCCTCCATGTAAACTAACTCTAAGTTTCGAAGGCAATTCCATACCCTCATTTATGAACAAACCTCCTCCATTTGCCTATAAATTGAGCATTCATCTAAGTGATCAGGGGCTGGACTTTGAGAATTTGTAAGGAGATACTGTTGTTGTGAGAATTGAGAGTATAAGAAAGTGTTGTTATGTTGCCAAAGTGTTGTGCTATTGATGTGATGTTGGTTGGAACCCAAGCTGGAAGAGTGACAATGGATCGGACTTCATGGTTGTAATTCTTCCTTCTACTTAATAAATTTGTTTAACCTTTTTCCATATGCCTATCTTAATATATGATGTTTATATGTGTGAATCTATCTTATTCCATTTACTTGTATTTGATAGATATCTTGCTTTGATTGGTTCTATGTCTTCCATTTATGCTTGCATGTACTTTTGGAGTGAGTTAAGTTCGAGAAGGAGTGATGGGAGTCAAACAATGGAGACAAAAGGAAAGTGAAAGAACAAGTAGGTCCTTTGATTCCTTTGTCTTATTTATCGTTTATAGAAAAAGGATAAGCGCTTTAAATCTATTGTTCTATGTATAGCTACCTACCTAGGGAATTAGTATTTATCCGTAGATACCAAATTCCTCATAACAAGAACCGATGAGGGACATCGAAAGATGATTCAATGATGTGCATCATCATTTGTATTTCCTCCCTTATTTGGGGAAAGTACATTCAAGTTTGTCAAGTTATTGTACTAGCAATGTTCATGCATTTTTAAACCCTTTGGTGCCAACACAATTTTATTCTAAAGGTAATATGTCTATTATATCAGAAACTATTCTAGTGAAAATCTCTAGAAATCCCAACATTATTGAAAACATCTTCATTGGAGCTCATAGTTCCCCTGAAGAAGTTCAAACGTATACCAATCTCTTCAAAGATTTTCATGATGTGTTTGCTTGGTATTATGAGGAAATTCCTCGAATATATCCATCTATAGTCCAGCATGAGACAAGACATACGAAAACACAAAACCTGTTCATCATAATCTTCGACCGGTAAATCCTAGAAAAGTAGCAACTATCAAAGCTGAAGTTGAGAAGTTGCTTAAGGCGGGTTTTATATACCTCATTCCTTTAACTAAGTGGGTCTCTAATCCAGTCCTTGTAGAAAAAAATCAAGGAACAATCCATGTATGTATTGACTTTAGGGACCTAAATAAGGCTTGTTCTAAGGAAAATTACCCCACACCCTTTATAGATCAGATTATTGATGAGTGTGTGGGGAATGAAATTTTCTCGTTTATGGACGAATTTTCTAGTTATAATCAAATTACTATCCGTCCATAGGATCATCATAAGAAAACCAACTTTTATTTATTCCTTGGGTATATTTGTGTATAAAAAGATGCCTTTTGGCCTTAAAAATGATTGAACTACTTTTCAGCGGGTCATGTCATGCTCTTCACGATATCAAGCACATTATCGAAGCTTACTTGGATGATTTAGTTGCTCGTTCTCGAAAGAGAACTGATCATCCTAAACAACTTTGATTTTTTAACGATGTCATTTTTGTAAAATTTGGTTGAATACGAATAAGTGTGTTTTCACCATCACTTTTGGTCAGTTGTTGGGATTCATCATGTCGATTTAGGGAATTCGAGTAGATCCCTTCAATGTTGAGGCAATACTTCAGTTGCATCCCCCATCTTCTATATGTCAACTTTAGAGTCTTCAAGGAAAAGAAATTTTCTTGAGGAGATTTGTATCCAATTATGGCGAGATCACAAAAGGATTTATGAGATTTCTTAAGAAAGGGGTCCCATTTATATGGGATTATTTCGTGCAATGCTCTTTCGATGCTTTGAAAAAAGCATTAACCTCTACTCCTTTGTTGAGTCCACCTAATTATAGCAAAGATTTGCTTTCGTATCTCACTACAACAGAATCAGCTATTGGTATGGTTCTAGTTCAGGAAGTTGATGCCTTATGTGAGCACGTAATATACTATATGAGCCAAGGCTTGGTAGGTCTTGAACTACGCTATTCTCCAATCGAGAAATTAGCTTTGGCAATGGTCCATGCGATCCAGTGGCTTAGTTACATTCTGCTTCAAAAAACTTTTGTCTTAGCAACCATCAATCCATTTCAGTTTGTTCTTAGTAGGAAAGTGATTGGCAGCAAATATAACATATGGATTGTCATTTTAGAAGAATTCAACCTTGAATTCATGTCGACTAAGTCTAAGAAATGTTTTGTATTTGTAGAGTTGATCTCAAAGATTCCTTGTGAGAAAGAAATCATTTATGATGAATATTTCCTTAATGAACATATATTTCTCATTTCCTCGCGGGATCCTTGGTATGGGGGTATTATTATAGATCTCCAGAGTTTGACGTTTTCGCGCTCTTTTTCCAAGGACAAACGTAGAAAATTGCATCACCTCGCTAAAATTTATATCATTATAGGTGACACATTATATTGTCGCGGGGTTAATTCAATCCCTAGAAGTTGTTTAACCTTGGAAGAAGCTGAGTCTATGCTCAATGATTTCCACAATGGAGCTTGTTGTGGTCATCCATATGGGCTTGATACAACCCCAAAAAATTGCGAGCAAGCTACATTTTGCCTTTGATCTTCAAAGATTGTATTGAAGTGATCAAGAGATGCCACCTCTATCAGGTTTATACTTGGAAATTGTGCACACATCGAGCTCCGCTTTTCCCTGTGATCATCATCAGTCCTTTCATGAAGTGGGGTATTGATTTTACTACTTGTAATCCACCTTTGACAGGAAATCATAACTATATCATTGCAACCATAGACTACTTTAGTAAGTGGGCTAAGGCTATGCCTACTTTCAAGAATGATGCTCAAACAACAACATTGTTTCTCTTAAATCAAGTTATTTCCTGATTTGGTATTCCTAAAGAGATTGTAACTAAACATGGTAGTCATTTCTAAAATCAAATGATGTCTAAATTGGCTCTCAAATTGGGTTTCTGGCAAGAGCAATAATCTCCGTATTATCCTCAGGCCAATGGGTAGGTCGAAGCCGTCAAAAAATCCCTTAAAATCATCTTGTAAAGGATGATTAAGAAAGGTAGATCCAATTTGCACATCATGTTATATCAGGTACTTTGGGCATACCGAATGTCAGTTAATACTGCCACTAGTTTTCGTCGCTTTCAGCTAGTTTATGGATTGGAAACCATTTTTCCTTTAGAATGTGAAATTCCTTCCCTTAAACTGGATTTTGAACATCTTCCTGATAATTCTAGTCTTGAAGAATGCCTCGATCATTTAGCACATCTTAATGAGTAGCTTCGAGATGATGCCATAATCAACAAAGCTCATAAGAGGAGGGTAAAAAATCAATACGATAAAGTTCTCCATCCTAGAAATTTTTCTGAAGGCAACTTTTTCATTTTCTACGATTAAGACAAATATGACTTGGGGGTAGGCAAGTTTAAATCTTTGTGGTACAACCGTTTTATTGTCAAAAGGTCTTGAAAAAGGGAGCTTATGAATTGATTGGTTTTGAAGGAAACAAGTTGGCGGAACCTAGAAATGGGCACTACCTTAAGAAGTACTTTTGTTAGGCTTTGGCCTAGAATTTACTTGATTGTATATATTGTATCATTTTACATATCTATCTATTAGTTTTAGTGATGCCGATATTTTTGATCTTCTTTGGCAATAAGTGATGGACAATTTTATATATCTAGGGTTTGTTGATGGTGCTAGTAGACACACCTAGAACCTTGCTTCTGCAGCTTGGGTGAGTTATTATCCATCTGGTTGGTTGTTTGTTTCGAGAGGAGTATGTATTGGCCCCGCTTCAAATAATATCGCCGAATATACTGCTATTATTAATTTATTGTCTAAGGCAATATCTCTTAATATTGATTCATTAGTAGTTTATTTAGATTCACAACTGGTGGTATCTCAACTGAATAACATCTATTGAATGAGAGATCCTTATTTATATCACTAATTTCTTAGAGTGCGTTTATTACAAAGATCATTTGTTTTTATCACATTTGTTCATATTCCACGATCAGAAAATTCCTTAGAAAATTCTATCGCTAATCAAGCATTGGATTGGAATATAAATCATTCATCACATTAAAACATAAAAAATAGTTGAAGTATCATCTATATATATGATCATCAAGATAAAATCATCTGTATATAGATAGATTTTTGTGTCCAAAATAATATAAAAAGTCGGGATAAAATGTGCTACAAAATTAGGGCTTATGCCCATCATCATGTCTATAAAAAAAAAAGAATTGATCATCTATCTAGCGATCCTGCAGGGGATGAGTGACAAGAAAGAAAATGATGGCATTGGCCACCCATCAAAATAGTCGCACCCAATCCTATCGTACTCCCACCATGCATCATTGCATATCCTCTAGTAGGTACTCTATGGCCACCGTGGGTACTTGGTGAGTTAACCTCAGCAAGTTTCTCTGACTACATGGAGGGTCCTCTCAGTCTCTGTTGCAGCCCCTTCAGTGTCTCTTTTGTGATGCCTGTGTCATGGAAGACCATCAAGACTCACTGGTCCAACATCCATGTCATGATCAATAATTTTGTAAGTGTTTTGACTCATCAAAAAGAATTTTTTATTTCATTTATACTTATAAATTCCAAAAAATCTTAAAATCCGAAAGTTAAAAATCATTCACACCTATGGAACCCCACGCTACATTTGGTGGCAACACTAAATCTGGATCTCCTCAAAAATCCATTCTGGAATAAGGGTAATCTTCGACTGCAATGACCTATTGTTCCCACCAAAGGAAAAACGCGTCATCAAATGTAGTCCTAGGGACCTCATCGGCCCCTAGTCATTTCATGAGGTCAGCCCACCTGCCCATCCATGGATATCTTGGGCAATTGATGGTAGATAATAACTTGGGACAAAGCTGAGGTACTCTCTCAAAAAATAACACAAGATGGTTCTGTATCCAAAGCTCTTCATCTAACCCTTCTGGATAGAAGTAAGTTTGCTTTTCATATTGGCTAGCAGAGGTGTGCACCAATCGAAGCGTGTAGTGAGACAATCCACTGCAAGACTCATTGAAACATGTGAAGCTTGGTGTAGAGTAGCATAACCATTTTCCTTGGCTATGGTAAAAAAAAGGATTCTCGATGATAGACTCTATACATGATTAATTGGAATCTGACTTCCAATCTTTTTAATGTTTCGAGGATAGTATATGTAGACATAGTCTTCTACACTAAGACTACCTCTTGTCCTTCCGGTTGAGTGGACTCTCTCTCCCCTCCGGGAGAGACCTATAATGAAATAGATATCCTCTATTTCAATCCTTAGAGGCATTTGGTCAATCACTTCTTCTTATGCACTCTAGTAGTGGATTAATAACTCAAGCAATCTGGTATTTGCCTTCATATTCGACATTTTGAAGAATTTTGACAATCTGCATCCTCGTAAGGAATCCAATGCATTTTGATCCTCCATTACCTTATTATCAGTTTCACTATGCTTTGTTTCACGCCAAGTAATCAACATCCTGCAAAAATATGATGTTTTTAATCATTAAAACCATGTTTTTAGTTTTGAATCTGCATACACGCGAGTTCATTACTAACACACTCATGTATAGGGCTTTCCTATATGTGGGTCACATGTATTCAACCCACATGTATGTAGAGAAATTTTTGAAAAAATGATTCCTTACACTCAAATTTATGATAAATCGTCTAAAAAGAATTAAAACTTATAAAAATTTCAATTAGAAGGTTACATGGAATATTTGGAGTAGTTTATAACAGTTGAATTTGATGGAGGAAGATCACTTGGTTTCTTCTCCACAACTCCTTCACCCAATTTCTCAAAACACTGAAACATTGTGAGTTCAAAAGTCCTTATATAGGTTGGCAAATGAAAATTATTTTTCTGAAGTTGATTTTTATTTTGTGGAATTTTTTACCTTTTCGATTTGGGTGTTGGGATGGGTTGTTTTTCCATGATACTTTGGAGATTTGTTGAGAAATTTCTTTGTTTCCATGACTGTAGACCCGTCATGGAAGGTATCACTTTCTTACTGGCGTATAGGTTAGGGAATATCACTTCCCGGTGCATTTTGCATACTAGCCTCCATACTGCAGTACTTTTGCCATAGGGTCAACCACATCATGTCTTGATTCAAAAAGCATTTCCATTCTATGACTTATAAAATCATGACATGATGGTAAATCCAACCTTTACATGGGCATCTTAGTTAGATCCTCGCTAGTATATGTTTCCCATGATGATATATTGAGTAGGCTCGGGAGTCCTGTTTAGTCCCGCCATGACTTGTGCATTGGAGACTCATTCTCTTTCTTCTTCGCTATTTTCTAGATTTATACCATAGAGGATCCTTTGTGTCGAGTTGTACTGTTGCATTGCATGTTGACCATTTGTACCATTTGGCCTTGAGCTGGCTTCTCTCGAACTTGTGCTTAAGTCACCTTTTGACCATGTATTCTATGAAATCAACTTTTCAATCACTTAGCCTCTGCAACTTGATGCACCTTTACCCATGGAAAGAGCATTCCTTTGATTTTCATTGACCAGTTTTGTCAACTTGCATTGAGCATAGGAATGTTCCCCTCCTAGGAACTAGTATATCTGTATTTGGACACTCGTTCTTTCCACTGTACTATAGCATTATTTTATTATTTTTTCAAGCTTCATGAACATGAAAAAGAAAAAAACATTATATATCCCAAAAAGTGCGGGAATGGGATATTATTTCTATAATTGATGGTAGCTAGAGTTAGTTGTGTCGCCCTTGAACAAAGCACTCAAAAAATAAGCCTTTCCTCCATTGGGATGGGCTTTAGTTTGACTTAGGAGAGCCTTACCCTTATTATTGAGTCAATACTCCTTCAATTGGTTATCTCTTCCAATCATATGGAGAGTTTTCTTATGCCTCCTCCATGATAAACTTATACAAAGTTATCATATGCCACCATGTAGTCACACTTGAGTTGTGCTTTTGTTCAAGTGTAGTAAACTTGAGTCGACCTTTCTCTGGTATCTCTTGACCTATTTTTCAGTCATCCATCCCTAGTTGTGAGATTCATGTTCGTTATCACGTCAGCTATTTGGTCCTTTACTCGTGTTGGTTTGAGAAGGTCTCCTTTCACTTCTTTCTCCCAGGTCTTGCTCTTATCGACTACGACAAATTTCTCTAAGAGCAGATATAGAGGTGCACCCTAGCCCTATTTTGATTATTGTTAGGTTACCTTATGCTCAACATTGATCAGTAGCATGGGTATTTGACTGAGTTGTTTCCCTTATGTTCAACATAAACTTTCATTATGACACATTGGGATTTGTGCAATACCTTGGTTTCAATTTGACCCTATCGGTGGATTCCTTGCCTTTGTGTCAGCTTTCATTTTTGGTTGGTTTAGATGATTTCTATCATGCGCTAGCTACATCTTGTGTATGCTAGAAATGTGCTTCGGTTGGTTTACTACATCTTTTGCATCTGATTCCTTTGACATTATTGGCATATAGGTTACACTAGTGCTAGATTGATGAAGGATTCCTTAATGTCTTCCTTCTAGCAGGTCATTTCCTATTGACTTTAATTCATTGCTCTTAGAACAAGATCTAGTGTCCATTTGGCAATACCTTAGGGTTTGAAGTCATCAGTGGCAGATTCCTTCACTATCGACAGTGGGAAAACATCATTGTCTCCTGATTGATATATTTTTCCAATTGTTTGACTACAACTCAGTCATTCTCACTTGTTAGATTTTACTGGGTACTTTGTCTCTCATCATCATTATCAGTGAGTAGTGTCGCATTTGTTAATGATATACATCAATGACCGGTAATTAAAAGATTTCTCACATGGTCGAATTCAGATAATTTATTCCCATTGTGTAGAAATGTATCATGACAGTCGGTGAAGACCTCGGTTTTGCATCAACATTTCTTGGTTCACTTGTCAATTGCTCCTGTTTCTGCTATTTGACACCATCCACCTTATATGTTACAATTCCTTACAACAACATCCTATATGTTGGCACCTGAGTTGCAGTGTAGTATCATTTGTTCAACCATTTGACTTGGTACCTTTTTGGATCAGATTTATGACTTCAGTGATCAACTTCCTACTTTGGCGTCATCATTCAGCTCTTTAAATGTGATATTGAGACATGTACTTATCTAGATATGATCAAATGATCCACTATGTATTTTCAGTTCCTTTATACTAGTATGTATATTGGATCCACTTTTTTACTTCACATGCCAACATACTTTATTATATCTAAGCATGGGTATGCCCACCTGAGACAACATTTTCTTTCTTATATCTTTCACTGGCTTGACAGGCTGATTTTTTGTGAACTCCTTTCCGATCTCGACATGATTCATTTTATACACTTAATACATTTCGGCCATCATGTATCCCTTATGACCTCATATATTAGTGGGCATATGTTATAGCACCATTTACCACTCTTGGAAGATCTGATGCTTTGGTTATGGCCTAGGGCAACCATTCCTTCCCATATTTGGTACAAATTCTAAAAATAGTGTTTTATTTCCCATACGCTACTTTTCCCTATGTTCAAAGCATGTACACGCGAGTGAGTATATACCCAACCTGCGTATATGTGTTAAAACACTCAAAAACTAAATAATCTCAAATTCAGGTAGATTTTACAGGTTTTACCTATTACCCACCTACTATAGCCCGTGGCCCAACTATTTCCCAACTCAAAAAACTATTCTGGAGAAGTATAAATAAACCTCCATGGGAAGGCCAAACGGGAAAAGAGAGGAGATATTGATATTATAGTTGGTTGAGCCCTCATTAAGTCTGAAGAAATCCCTATGCCTCTTGCACTACCCAAGTTATAGGAAACTTGTGTTTCCTCTTTTGAGATGTCCTTCATCCCTCTTATGACATCCTTGTGTGTATCGATGGAGCAAGATTGCTGAGGCTAGAATAGGATTGATCCGGAGGCCGGTTCTGCTTTAAGCGTGAGGAAGACTCAGGTTGTAGTTTTTGACCTTTCATTTAGCTTACATACATAAAGAAGTGTTGTTCTGTTCCTGATATTTATCGTGTTTATGCATTGATCCATGTTGTGATTTACTTATAAATCTTATATTATTGAGTAATTTCTCACTTGCTTATATGATCTGACACATATATCATGAACATTCTTTCTACTACTCTTATTGTATATGCTTTTCTTAAATAAGTTAGAGGTTTTAAAGGCATCGGATGAAGAAGAGGGTTTGGACCCTACGAGATTGACATTTAACATTGGACCTCCGGGTAATACCATTCCTTCCTAGTTCAGTAGTTTAAGCATTTAGATTGTTTTTCTGCATATTTCTTGTTGTTGTATTCCCTCCGCTCTATTGGGGTTTTCAACACCAGGCCCTAGGGTGCTCCTACCTGCAACACTTCTCCGATACCACATGCAATAAGGATGGAAGGACTACAACATGGGAGGCCATGTATAATTTACTAGAGGAAGAAGACCCAAAGCTCTTGAAAACCAAAGCAACACAGATGTTGAGGAAAGTTTTGATGCTTCCTATTTTGAAGCAACATGTTCTTTCCTGCACAAGATAGTAGCAAGGCCAAAAATCATACCATACATGGATATGGTAAGATGGATTATTGATAATGTGGATATTTTGGATAGAATATTCAAAAATTCAAGGCATGAAGTCATGGGGTCATTTAAACTAGACAATTTACACCAAATGTACCATCTTCTAGAGCCACATAAGATGTATGATAAAGCCTTTATTGAGCATTTTTCCAAATAAAATGAAGACCCAATGGATGTCATGCAGAATTGGAGGTCTTGCTCCAACAAGTTAAGGAGGGAGAACACTGGTATGTATCCAATTACACCTTTGTCAGCTCCACATAATTTTGCAGCCGCAATGTTATGCAACCTATTTGGAAAAGTTGGTACCAACAAGTTTTCTATTGAATGGGTTCCATTGATTGATGTGGTTGTTAATGTTATAATCATGAATTGGAGTAATATTTTGTCAGACAATTTGGCTATGGCTATTAGAGAATACAGGAACAATAGAATTATCTCCACTCGGGTTATCCCTCACTTTTACATGAGTGCTTATGTAATGGATGACATATGTTTTTGTTCACATTTTCCAAACATGGGATGGAAATGGACTTTAGAGGATCCTACTCCAATCCATGTTTATCATAAAGTTATGTGGGAATCACAATTTAGCTCCCACTTTTATAAAATCATTCATGGAATTATGCTGTCAATTTACAAAACAATTTTTGATAAGAAATCCCCAAGACTATCGGAGGAAGAAAAGATAGACATCTTGGCAGTGGAAAGATGGTTTGGTGAGGAATTATTTACTTATATCATATTTTTTAGGAGTATTACAGCTCGGCATGTTCTTCCATATTATGTTCCAGATAAATTATTTGCAAGAGAGATTGCCTACCAAACAGTGGGGGATGGTATAACCAAAACCCTTAAAGAACAGAAGAAGTACATATGGATGACCTTCCTAGTGCAATGTGGTGTTTTCACATTACATGATTATGGTTATGCGGTAAAAGAGATACAAAAAATCACATCCCTAAATCTGGCCACTGTGCTAGGTAGATAATATTACTCTAATAAGGTCGCCAAAAACTTCACTGCTATGGTAAAAATCAAACAATTTATTCATGAGGACGATGAGTTTGATGATCTCTTTTTTTTTGTGGAGAAAATTCGTAACTTTCATTGATCAAAATATTACATTTTTTAGATGCTAAAATCATATGCAGAAATGTGGGCAAAGCCACTTACATAACAATACTTCAAAAGAAGTATTCCAGAAAAAGCCCTTGGACAAGGCAGAAAGTACATAAAATGGGTATGTAAACCCCAGCGAAACATGAAGAAGAAGTCTAGTAGAGGGAAACGATACCCATTACAAAAAAAACCAAAGAGAGCAATGGAGCAGCACCAAGAGAGGCAACAGATAGCTACACCCGACACCGAAGCACCACAAGTAGGAAAAAAAAACTCCTGAGGAGAGAAACCGAGACAAGAAGCTCTAAACCTGGCAACCCAGACAAGAAAGAGAGGCACGAAATGAGGAAGATAACAGCAAGGGTAGCCACTCCTCCCCCATCCCCTCAAAAACTCTCCTCCAGTAACATACAACCTGATGTAAAAATAGCTGCCCCCAATCCACAGTAGTCTTCAAAAACCCCAACACACCCAGCCATGTTGCAGCGGCACGAAACAAAGAGCAGAGACAAACCTCCACACCCATGTTCACTCAACACTCCAAAACAACCAAGGTAAGGCTAGCAATAGACCAGCAAAAAACACGTTGAGCCCATCTAGACCTGACCAGTGAAGTAGAGGTGAAACCAAGGGTAGAGGCAGCTAGGTTCAGCCACCTCGCCCCCGCATAGTGAATACCATAAAGATCAGAGGCAGTAAAATTTATACTCCCTCGTAGCTCGGCTATCTGTTCACTAGAGGTGGAGGTCACTGGCATAGGAGAGCAGGTCCAAAAGGCCTGAACTGCCCAGCGTTAGGCAGAGGGTCGACGGAAAAAGATATCCAAGGAGGCTGGACTGTGGCATGAAGTCCAAGTCAAGACATTGTTGTTGAGGGAAGAGCAAACAACGGATGAAGCAATAGTAAGGGGATGTTGTCATATCACAGTCTCCGTGAACGGCGGTGGCACAACGAGTTTAATGATGGTGTTCATTGTTCAGGAAAACAGCGGGTTGGTGCCTCCAAACCCTAGCACCCAAATGGATGCAAATTAGATTGAAACTAAACATCTATGAGTTTGATGATTTCTTTGAGCAAGCTGAGACATTTTCACAGGTCTTCCATTTAACATCAATAAAACTGGACCCGACGGACCTCAACTACTTCCACCTCTACATAAATAGAAGGCTAACAAAGGTCCCTTTGGACCTATTACAAATTCAAGAAATAAGAGAACCTACTCCCAGAATAAGCCTCAAGGAAGGTTCCGAGCACAATTCTAATGAGGAATCTCAACAGAAGTCAGTCCAAGGTTCAGAAGAATTTGAACACCAATCTCAGAATAAGGAAAGAAGCCCCAACGAAGACCCTAAATAGGACACAAAGAAAAATATTGAAGAAGCAGCCAAAAATGAATCAACTGAAGAACACATAGAGATTAGCTCCACACACGTTGAAACAGATAAGATGAAAGTTATTGATCTAGATCAGGAATGGGAGAAATTTAATAAAAATCTGCAAACAAAGACTAGTCTTAAAGGAAATTCTAGATTTTAAATTCCAAAACAAAGTCAGCGGGTTATAAACCCAGAAACAATAATACGAGTTATAACTACTCAATATATTGAAATCATCCTCGCACACCCAACTTCAGAAATTGTTTTAAAGATTGAGGAAATATCACCATTGGACATATTCTACAACCCAATTCATAATGTTGTACTAAAAAGGCATAGGAAGAAAATAAAATTGGATGTATCGATAGTAGAAACTCTTGGTAGTGAATGAATGGAGGTAGTATGGAAAGACAACCCCATTGATCCATCGGAAAATATATCAAAGATATCTCAATTTGCAAGAACCTATGAAACTACAACAATTGATAAAGCAATATAAACTCAACTTTTTCTTAAAGAAAAGGAAGAAAGAGTTCAGGTGCTTCAACAAAAACTTGAGCAGGAAAGAAAGAGAACCAATAGGCAAGTGGAAATGAAAATGACACAACTTCAACAAGATTTTGAGAAAATGAGAGTACAACATCAAACACATTGTAGAGAATAACTCACAGATTTACCAAATGTAGGAGATAATGGATAGATTGAAATACAACCCTCAAACAAATGAATTCATTAAAGAGGCACTTGAATTAAATTATCTATTGTTAGAACAACAATAAATGTTTTACCAAGTTTTGACTTTTTCTCCTCTTATTTTCACAAGATAACAAAGGACATTTTCAAATTGAGCTCTGCAACCCTAATAGCGAGGCAGCCATAAGCTAAACTGAACTGCATTTTACAAAATCCTAACGACTTCTAAAAAGCTACAAACCAGGAGGCTAGGATCCAGATCAGAATGACAAAGGAGGAAAGGGGAGAGAGATCCCCTCCTACCGAGACGTGACAGTAGGCGATTCTTGCTAGAATACAGGTAATCTGAAACAAGCAGGAGATACAAATAAAATTTTAGGACATTTCCTCAGGGCGAGATGGCAGGCAGGGAGTAGAGGTAAATTTTTAACATGTGCGATGGAGAAACAGAGATTTATCATTCCAATGAACAAACTGGAGTGATACAGAAGTTACATGAAAGACCACGCGCTAATATGTAAGTTTATCAGAGTATGGCTGACACAAAGGGACCTCACCAAATGGATTCAAAAAAAATGGCAGCCCTGAGGTCATATCAAGCTTAAGATGGGAGCTAGAGGCTTCTTCACAGTAATATTCTCGAATCTGCAAGACAAAGAAAAGGTATTTGAAAATGGTCCTTACATTCATTATAATGCTGGATTGTTTATGAGATACTCGGAAGAATGCTATGACCCAGAAAAGGAAAAATTCCTGGCAGCCCCCGTTTGGGTCAGGTTATTTGGTCTAGCAATGGTTTTCTCGGACCCATAAATACTGGAGGACATAGGAAATATGATAGGAAGATTTGTCAAAATAGAAGAAATGGAAAAAAAAAGAAGATTATATACTTCATATGTGAGAATATGTGTATACATGAACATAGTTGAACCTATCCCAGACTCAGTGGAACTAGAATACCATAAATAGATATGACAGTGAACTTTAGACTATGAACACATCCCATTCAAATGTAGAAGATGTTATGAGTATAGTCACCTATTTAGGGAGTGCCCAATGAACCGAGAAGAGGGAAAAAACATGAACAAACAACAGAGGAAAAATAAAAAATATAAGGAAGGGTTTCAAGAAGTGAAAAGCAAGAGAAGACAAGCAAGAGAGAACACCAATGTGGGGAAAATAGAATATCAAGCTCAACTGAGAAGAACAAATAGCTTTGAAGTGCTATAGGGAGAATAAGAAGAAGACAATGAGGTCCAAACTATGGACTATTAGGAAAAAGGAAAGGAAAGCAGTTCGAGTCAAGGCAACCTAAACCCCAAGAGGAAAGCCCAAAGAGAGCCAATAGAGAAGGATGAAAAGGAAGAAAGAGAGAAAACGAAAAACACCACAATGGAAATTGATACAAGTAAGGGATAAGAATCAAGCATGGAAGAAGAGGTGTTGAGGAAACTGTTAAATGAATGGAGACACCTAGATGAAATATTGATTCCAAAAGACAAAAAGAGATTATACAGAGAAAAATTCCATCAGTATTGAGCTAAAAAGGG
This sequence comes from Pinus taeda, assembly GCA_000404065.3. Lineage (NCBI taxonomy): Eukaryota > Viridiplantae > Streptophyta > Pinopsida > Pinales > Pinaceae > Pinus > Pinus taeda. The sequence goes on from APFE031045979.1 coordinate 70,795, forward strand.
GTAGGGATAGGTGGAGATGGCAGAGCAACTGGGGATGCATCAAGAAAACTCCCAATAATACTCAAATAAAATGAAAGGAGGAAAGAAAAGAGGTTGAAGAAATCTACAGGAATCTATACAGATTATGGGAGAAATGTTGGTGAATACAGGGAGGTTGGTACCACTATCAGCGATATACCAACAAATAAACAAAGTAACCTAATGATAATTACATCTTGGAATATAAAAGGCCTCAACAGTAGAGACAAGTAGAGACATTAAACTAAGAGACTAAGAAAAGAAAAACCTCAACTCATGCTGTTACAAGAAACAAAAATTACAGGAGGGAGAATGGAAGATATATTAAGTAAAATAAAACCAAGGTATGAATGCATGACCATAGATGCGAGAGGTAGCGTGGGAGGTATATCAATACTATGGAACCCATCAAAGATCACAGTGGACTACTGGGTAGGTATGAAGAGAATCCTCATGGGGTGGTTCCGCCTACTAGTAAATAGAGAATGGTTCCTAGTTTCTGTAGTATATGGCCCTCACATTCTAGTGGCAAAAAAAAAAAATTCCTCTAGCAAATAAAGAAGCTTAGCCAACTCCACAAAGAAAAACTTTGGCTGGTAGCAGGGGACTTCATTTTGATAACATCAATAGAGGAGAAAACATGGGGATTGCAAAGAGAAGAGCTGGAAATGGAGAAATTTAGAGATCTACATGAAGAACTAAAATTGGTGGACATCCCAACTATAAACAAAAAATATATGTGGAACAGCAGAAGGGGAGGGAGCACATAGATATCCTCTCAATTAGACAAATTCTTGGCAACAGAACACTTCATTGGCAAAGATATATTCTATGAAGCATCAACTTTTTTGTGTCTAGGGTCGAACCACTCGCTTATTAAACTCAAAGTAGAAATGAATCAAGGAAACCAAAACATACCCTTTAGGTTTGAGGCATTTTGGTTAAGAGAACTGACCTTAATAGAAAAACTGAAGGAATGGTGGAATGAGAATGAGATAGTAGGGAGAAACCTGATGCATACCATTCAACTCAAACTAAAAGATCTAAAAGGAAAAACAAAGAAATAGAATAAGGAATAATTCAGCAACATACAAAATGAACAGGAGTTAATCCAAACTAAGATGAAGAAAGTAAAACAACAAATAATCAATGAAGGTAGAAGATGAAGAAGGTAAAATAACATATAATCACACAACACATCCCCAACCTGGTGAGCAGAGACCAGAACATGGCCCTATTAAGAGAAACATGCAAATCAGAGGTAGAAGATGTAATTAGGAATATGGCGAGCAACAAAGCACTAGGGTGAGATGGATTCACAGCTGAATTCTTCCAGGTGACATGGCCATTCCTAGGAGAAGACATAGTGAAATTAGTGGAGGAGTCGAGCCGTACCAAAAGAATGCACTCAACCCTAAATTCCACATTTATGGCCCTGATCACAAAGGCAGAGAATTCGGAAGAACCATAAGGTTTTCGACCAATAGCACTCTGTAATGTCATATACAAAATTATGGCTACACTTATGGTAAACTGTTTAAAAACTATACTATCTGGGTTGATATCTCAGGAACAGACACAGTTTGTCAAAGGAATACAAATAATATATGGCATAGTGGTGGCATAGGAGGCAATTCACTCATTAAAAAAATAAAAAACCATAAGAATGTTGGTTAAATTAGACTTGGCAAAAGCCTATGATTGACTGAATTACGATTATCTACCAGGAATATTGAAGGCATTTGGCTTTGATGCAAGATGGATAAGCTGGATTATTTCGATGGTAACAACCCTAGTTTTTTCAATTATGCTCAATGGATCTCCCAAAGAGGCATTTAACACAAATCGAGGGCTTAGGCAAGGTGACCCGCTTCCCCTTTCTTATTTATCCTAGCAGCGGAAGGCCTTGGAAGGTACATAAATGAGAAAGTCAGAAGTGAAAAATATACTGGCCTCAGACTATGGGGGAATGACATACCATTAAATCACCATCAATTTGTAGATGACATAATGATGTATGGACAAATATCGCTCAAGGAAGCCAGGAAAATTATGGAACATATCACAGATTTCACTAGCGCTTCAGGGACAGAGATAAACAAAGATAAGTCTGATATATTTTTCTTCAACACAACAATACCCTCACAAACCTTCTTAGCAAGAGTAATGGGATTCATAATAGGAAATTTCCCGATGAAATACTTAGGTGTTCAGCTAAATGATCAACAGAACAGAGTGGCCAACTAGAAACCCCTCTTGGGGAATTCTGAAGAAAGATACAGAACTAGAAATTCAGAACATTGAATATGCCAAGTCACGTAATATTACTAAGATCAGTATTACAATATATCTTGATATACCAACTCACCAGTTAAGCGACTCCCAAAACAGTATGCCGAAAGATGATAAACATCTTCAAAGAGTTTTTATGGCAAGGGCCTAGAATGGAAAAAAATGGGTGCTTCTATCATGGAACTGGCTCAGTAAACCCCTAAAAGAAGGAGGCATAGGACTCCAAGATCTCTATATACTGAATCAATTTATGGGAGAAACGTTATGGTGGAGATGGATCCAAGGAGGGGTAGACCTATGGAAACAACTATGAGAAAGGAAGTATGACATGCCTAGGTCTCCAGAAGGAATGCTGAGACTCCAAGACAACAAGAAAGGTTCAGTAATATGGAACCTAACTGTAGATAACAAAAACTTGATCAGCAATCATAGCTTATGGGAAATCAGAGGAGGAGAAAAAGCCAATTTCTGGGAAGAAGTATGGAAACAAAGAGAAAAACTAAACAACAAGCCCCAGCTAGAAGAAGTCCACCAATATAGTAACCTCCATGGGGAATTTTTTTTTTAAACTTTTGATGCATATTTCGTGGAGAATACTAATAAAGTGGAAACAAAATTAGGACTAGCCAGAAGCACCAGAAACACCCCAGTGGAAGCTATACGAAAATGAAATGGAAACCAGGAAAATAGAAAAAAGGAAGGGTTGGACATACTAAGATGGGGTTATAGGATCAAAGGAATGTTCACAATTAAAGAGGGTTACCAATTACAAGTAGAACATCTCAGGAATTAAGAGACAAATACCTGGGAAAGCGTATGGCAAGAAAAGACATGGCCGAAGGTCACTTTCTTCATGTGGATCCTGTGCCACGATCGTGCACTTACATGGGATCAACTGCAAAAAAAATGGTTGCAAGGACCCTCGATATGCTACTTATGCCGAAAACAGGTGGAGACAATGGAGCACATGACCAATACATGTAGATATAGTGATGACCTATGGAAACAACATAATCAAGTCTTTGGAGTTAGTGACAGGAATCCAAATAACAAGAAGACAACAATAGATAATTGGCAGAAAAAAGCCTTACCAAAATACAACTCTAAAATGATCTTGGAGAATTTCACTAGGGTTCATCGTGTGGGAAATATAGAAGGAATGAAACAACCTAATATTCAAAGAAGAAATAAGAACGGAAGCAAAAAAATGGAACCCGATAACCCAAAACATAAGAGAGACAATACTGGTAGAGAAATGCTACGAGGAAGATTGGAAAACTAACCCACAGGAATAAAGGATTATGAAAATTCTGAACTTGAAACCGAGTATGCTGAATGCATCTTCGTGGAAGAACCATACCTTCAATGGAGAGGAGGAAAATCACTATAAAAGGCCTTAGAAAGAATTCATCAAACTTAATTTCGATGGGGCTGCAAAAAGGAACCGTGGAGAGGTGGGGACAGGAGGATTATTCAGATATGACAAAGGGAAGACACTTAGAGTCTATGCTATGGACTGTGGAAATGTGACCAACAATGAAGCAGAGCTTCATGCTCTGAAAAGGGGACTCAAAATTGCGATAAGATAATGATTCCAAAAACTACAGGTAGAAGGACATTCAAAAATGGCGATCGAAATGGTGAAGAAGCTACAACAAGGAACATAGTGGGAAAATATCAGCCAAAGTTGGAGAACTGCTTTGCTGGTCCAAGAGATCAGTAAGCTAATTCAAGAGGGGAATTCCCACCTCAGCTAGATCATGAAAAATGCTGTCAAGATAATGTATTGTATTGTATCTTATTACACGTCTCCTCCCAGCTCGAAAAAACTTTGGATCCTCATGGTAAAGCATTTCACCCAACATCAAAAGATTAACGACCTCATGCTTTAGGGGGCAACTGTTATAGACATTTTTGGGCACTGCAACCCCAATGATAAATGTTCGTAAACTGAGGGCTCCTAAGTCCCTAAAAGTGTTGCTTCACTACCTAAAGGAACAAGGTCAACTCATTACATCATCTCCCAGAAGTTCTCCACTAAAAACTACTCAGAAATGGTCAAAACTGGACCATACTGAATACCCAGTGTAGAGGGTGCGATGCATATCACCTTCCCAGTGTAAAGGGTGCAATGCATACTGAATGGCCCATCTGTAAGGTGCGATGGTCAGGAATGGACAAATGGTAGGGACAATTTACGAGGTGGAAGATCATGGAATCTTCCAAAAGCTTCCCTTCTCACACTTGCCTCTGTGTTTTCGACCAGGGATGAGTAAGATATCATCAATATCCAAGTGGAATGAGGAACTATCAGAGAGAGGACAGTAATCAATACCCCAGAAGATGACTCATCTCCCTACAATCATCCATATATGGATCCCTCATGACAAAGATCCGGAGGCTGGAATCTTGTATCTTGTAGAGAAGCATTGTTGGTTTTCTTGTGTAACGTCATAGTGTTGGGTGATCTAAGCTTTACTTCAGGTGAAGAAGGGATTTCTTGCTGGAGGATGATGTTGGGTCACAACATATGGTTGTAATCCTCTTGCTATTCTTGATCTTAATAAAGCTATTCAATTTTTCCTCCATATTCTTGTATGCTTGTTTATATATGCATTTGTATGGTTAACACATATCTCGTCCTGTGTTAATTATGAATATAGATCTCTGTTCTTCGATAGTAGTATGTTTCTTTGATTCCACAGGTTCTCTTTGAAGCTGGGCAGACGAAGAAGAAGTGGCAAATACCTATCAGGAAGGAGAGGAATCAAGCAAGGAAACCAAGTGCAAGACTAAGGTTGGTATCCTTTGTTCCACTCTTATCTATTTTCATAAAGGAAAGCGAAAGTGGACTTTACTTGTTTGTTTCTAAGATAGCTACTAGTCTTAGTGGGAATAACAGCTCCGAGTGGACACTATTCCCGGTAACAAGATGAATCCCTTCCAGCCATGCCTCATCGACTTCATCTTGACATCCCCTGTAATTCTGCCACTGCTAATTTCCCCTATGAAAGCCCATTTTCGAATGTTCCTACTTCCGATCATTCATAGGACACGTCAGATGTCAATCTATTATCACAGTGTGGAGAGGACACATCTTCCTCCGGAAATCCGTCCAATCTATCATCTATCATTTACGAAAGCGCAGAGGGTGAACATCTTTGCTTCTCATCTACCCCTTTGCCTAATTCATCAAATCATGAGGGTGTCAACAAACATCCTGGATTTTCTCATGTTGGTTTTTGTGATCTCTCTACTCCTTCATCTGATCACGATGTTGATTCAATCATTGTTAATCTCTCTAAGACACTCATCTACAATGATCTATGTGTCAACGAAGACAAAACCCCACAGATTTTCGAGGCACTTCAGCCCGAGCTGATGGTTATGTCAAGGCGTCGCTGTCATGAGATTGGTTTCACTTCTGGTCAAGAAATTGTTGAAACACTCAAGGCTCCTCATCACTTTCTACTTTGCATTGAAGATCAACCAAACACCCATATTTTGCTTCCTCCACTCGAACTACACGATCCCATCACTCATGAATTGGAGGAAACTTACACAGAAATAACACATGCGCAACGTAATTGGTCTACCTTTCTCACGTTTTATTGCATTTCATAGTCAAGAGAATTCATACACTCTACATCTGTCTGCAGTGTAGCCCAGCACCAAGGCAACTCCATAGAGTGCATGTCATGTGTTTTCACTCATTTTCATTATGTGCACGTTTCCAAACTCATGGTGTGTTTGTCTTCACTATTACATCTTTCTTGTTTGTTGGTTCACACAATTGTCTTGTTCGTGAACTATGCCATCAACAACATGGGTCTACCAATGCATCGATGGCTACATTGGAAGTATCACTTCACATGAGATGACCCATGCACTGTTAGCTTAGGAGTAGGAGTAGTGTTTGCTTTTGAGTTGTTTTCTTGGATGCATGTTTGCTTCTTTCTTTGTGTGTTCGTTTTCTTGCTTGTTTGTTTTCTTACTCACTTTGCGTTCTGCATTTACTTCTGCTTCTGCTTTGCTTTGTTGTTTGTTTTCTTATTTTCATTCATAGGTCAATTTCGCATGAAACCATGCATGACTCTTGAAACAAGGGAAAAGTACAAGAGCCTTGAGCAACTATCAAAATTTCATTATATGTTGTGTGCTCTCTTATGTAAGAACTTGATGCCTTTAGTCCATGATACATCAATGGAAAATACATATTGTTCGAAGCAAACTTTGGTGAAAACACAACCCTTCCGTGCTTACTAGTGTCACCTACTCTAGTCAGTTGTTTTTGGGTTAACCCTTATCAGCCCACTCAAGTAGAGGAAGGTGAGGGGGAAAACCTTAATAGGCATGTCAGAGGTATAATAAACTACTTCTCTGTAAGAACAACCTCTTCGGCCCTCAATAAGTCGGGATCCCTCTTCCACCTCTGAAATGAATAAGTGCTATGCACAGTTACGAAGATGAAAAATGAAACAGTGAAAAATGTTTGAAAAAATGAAGATCAATAAGGCGAAAGAAGAGAAGGTATTCCTGCGCAGAGAGTTGATGCAAGTAACTCCACTGGGGTACTCACCACGCTCGCTGGTAGTGGAGCCATGCTTGTGTTCCTATGTGACTCTGCCAGGGTACCGTCGAGGCCTCCTAGTAGCGAAGCGACACTAGAGATGAAACTAAGACTCTCACAACTATATTTCTTGTGAACCAATATACGCCTCAACCCTAATCAAAACAATTGTGTTGAATTAGCTTGGAATGTGTGTCAGTAAGCCAAGAGCTTGGCAAATACTACATCTTACAATCAAGCAAGTGTGGAAACCAAGACGAACGGAGAACTGAACAATACTTCGAGAGCTCTTAGACTTGCTTTTCACAGACAAGGTCCATTTAAAGAGCTGGAGTTCTACCGATGTGTCATCAAGTGTTGTAGCGGCTACAACCACCCTCCAAAATTTTTCCTTAGATTCGTTTTGGAGCCTCCCTACCAACCTGTCACAGCAGCATGTCTTGCTTCGTCAAGTACACAAGCTTCATTGTTTTTCTTGCAGACTGACAACCTATCCATTAGATATTGTTGCATTCCCCTCATAGGTTGTTCATCTGAACTTGGTCCAACAGCATGTTGAGTAGCTCCTTCAAGAATTTGTGCAAATATGGAGGGCAACTAGCCTTCTCTCTAGAAATTGCACAATCCTAACTAGCAGCGTGCTGGGCCCTAGAATTGTGCAATTCTACTAAGTAAGCTTCACCTAGAAAATTGCACAATCCTTCTTAGTTGGGCTGCTCAGCTAAGAATTTGCAAAAATCTGGGCAGCAATCAACTCCTCTGCCCAGAAACTATGCAAATATTCTGAGTAACCAGCCCATCTCCCAGCCACAAATGCACATTTTCTCCCAGCAATTGAATAGCCTCTTGCATGTACAGTTGAGTTGATCGTTTCCCTTCGAGACCGAGCAAAACAAACTTGCATGTGTGAGCTTCTTCTCCCAAGGGAGCATGCAAAGGCATCCCTTGTTTCAGGGACCTTTTTTTTGTAGTTGGAGGTTACATGCAAGGATCATTTTATAATCCTCCCACTAAGTCTCGCTTTCCCTAGATTTGTGGCATGCACATCACAACCTCAATTTTATCAAAAATCATCAACCAGACATCGCAGAGCTCATTCCTTACATCAACATTCCAGGTCTGACATCCCACATCGCATCTAGGAGCTTTTGGTACATTCATCTAAGTTGTTTTGGGGTAATCCCTCTTTCCATGTCTTGTGTTGCATTTCTAGTGCTTTTTGTGTTTCGCTTCTTATGAACGTTGTCTGCTTGATTTTAGTGAGCACTTGCTATGGCTTTGATACATACTAGTTTGTGTTAGCATAGTTTCAGTTTTTATTAACATCTCACAGCTGTCACATGCATGAAACTGTTATTCACAAATGGTCACTCATTCGGTGACTCGTCGCACCCACATGCATGTTGTTACATGTTTTGAATCTTCCATTAACCATTTGCATGCATGATCATTCACTTATGCTTACACTCAGCATCTCCACGTATTTGCATTCACATTCGCTTTCAATTGCCCGTCGACAAGTCTGGGCAATCTTGACACGGACTCTGCCTCACTGAGACCACATTGTGAAATCCCTAAAGGGAAGGATCTTCTTTCGTCTCCATAAATGTGCATTTCTTCCCATGAGTTTTCCCCCTAGCTTTCTTTGCGCAAATATGAGGGAAGGGACAGTGACTGCTCGCCCAGAGAATTGGGTAATGCAGTGAGTGAACTTGCAACCATTTCCACCTCAGATTGCGCATTGTGCAATTCCGGCAGTCAGTAGCGAGACTGGACTATGCATTACATAGTTCCAGTAGCCAGTTAGCCTCCTAGTATCCTAGACTATTCCTAGCACAGTTTTGGCATTCATTCTCCTGACCCCCAGGTCAAAATTGCACAACCTTCATGATCGGTCACATAGGTATGTTGCAAGTTAGTACTCAATTTAATTTTGGTTTTCGACTAACAAATTACTTGCCATGATTGTTTGCGTGTCTCCAGGTATCACAAACCTGCCTCTCAACAACATAAGTACAATGGTTTCAAGGAGAGCAAAGTCTAAGACACCATTCAGAGCACACTTGGGGATGTAGTCGATCAATTGTATATGAGCTTGTCTACTCATGAAGATATCAAGTTATTCATACACAAGGACATCAAGATGTGATGGTAGAAACATCATGAACAATAGCTCAAGGTAGCACACTAGATGCAACGAACATAAGAGGAAGGTTGTTGACAACACAGAGGTGGAACAAAGTTGCCATCTCAAGCAGATCCACTTGTGGTGAAAGCAACTTTGGAAACTCAAGCTATGAGGTGACGACGTGACACGCTGATCACATGAAGTTAGAGAATGGAATAGAGAAGGAGTTTCATGTGCTGAAGTAGCAACTCAAGGAAGAACATGACCTACACACACAAGTGAATGAGTTGTAGCATGAACAGGAACAACATGGGACACAACATGCACTCACGAATGAAACTGTGCCTGTACAAGTTAGAGATCCATCTTAATAGCTAGCATGGAGCATACATGGTGGGAATTGTTGTTGATCACATGTAAGGGAACTCAGAAGCATGCATGTCATCGTGTGCACACATTCAATCCAACCCATTCAACACACTCACCAAGGCGAAGACAAGAAGCAAGTCCGACTCAAGCTGAACATGTAGTTGACAATTGATGCACATGACCATGAGCACACACTGGAATATCATCTAGAACACTATGCATTAGTGTGTTTCTCATTCGGCCACACCCAAGAAGACCATGCACATGTTAGCAAACGAGTTGGGTGGAGGAGCCATACCAATGCACCTAAATGAAACGGAGGGAGGAGCTCGCTAAAGTAATATGTCACCATGGAGTGCACGCACACCATTATGGATGACCAAGCTTGGCACTAGCTCACCACATTCACCATCACAAGCATGTTAAAGAGTTGGTGTCACCACAACAAAGTGAGTGTCACTCATGTCTTGCATGGCTTGCTCAAGCCATTTTGTCTTACATGGGTACATGTGCATTGTAATGTAATGTCTTGTCAAGTGTAAGTCAAGTGTCGATAGTTAGATGTAATAGTCATAGAGTAGATGAAGAGTCATGAGGGTAGATGAACTGTCACAAAGGGGAATGTAAAGGGTCAGTCCACCCTTTTCTATAAATAGTCCCTCATAACTCATTATATAGATTTTTTGTCACTCAAACTTCTAGCAAGACTATCTTGGAGAGAGCTTGGATAGTATTGTAATGAGCCTTAGCTTCTCCACTGCGCAGAGCTAGTATATCTCTTTGGAGGAGTAGAGAGTTGTGGCTGTAATGTTCCACTTTTGGGACTAGTTGTTTGGCATGGATGTATTGTGTGACTAGATCTTACACTTCTTAAAATAATAAGAGCCATCATGTTTCATGCATATGTTGTATTGTATTCTATGTTATCTCGTTTACTCTAAATGATATATTTATTGGTTTACTCACTCATGCATGTATAGACTATTTTGTATAAGTATGTATGAATCTTTCTGAAATGTGTTGTTGGTTCAGCCATCACTTTAGACTGCTTAGTAACTTGCCTTCCATGTTCTGATGTATCTTTTGTCGTGTGTTCCCTTCCAAAGAGCATTATCTCACAAGTTTCCAAGGGGTTCACTCATCTCAACCCCCATGTGTTAGAACCTCTCATGCACCTTCCTTTAATCAGTGTAGTTGTCACATCGTTGCTACCAACAAAGTTATCTTTCTTGTTTCTGTGCCAAATCATGGTCAAGGCATTACCATATGACACCTGCTACACCAAAAGGTTTGAGGTCTAATTGGGACTTCTTTCCAGGGAGATCCCCTTACATGTTGGTGGGTCCACCACTGTCTTCCTTATTGCATTCATGACATTTACAACTTAGCAAATAATACAATTGATAGTACATTTTGGTGCACTTTAGTCTCAATTGGAACTTTCTCACAAATGACATGAGTGAGTTTCTAATGAGTGAAACTTGAGTTATTTGGAGTAGCACTTGTGGATGCACCAATGTACTAAACAAACAATTAGAACTAGTTTAAATGACTATAACTTAGTAAACTGAGTTATCTAATTACAACTCAATCTATACTCACCCTTAAAATTTAGGATAACAATTACATGACTTCCAAAAACTTTGAACTCCAAATTCCTAAGTTAATTAATTTAAGTAAACTTAATTAACTATTTAACTATTTAAAGGTTGCTATTAGAGTAGAATTTTATTTTAATTCACAATTTAATTCAAGGACAAATTAAACTTGAATTTTTTGTTGCCATTTCTCAACAATAACTACCAAAGGTTGAAACTCCAACATTCATATTTCTCCATCTTACTAACTCCCATGGACTCTAATACCATCTAAAATTGTAGGTAAAGGTACATAGAATGGATCTAGCAAGAGAGTAATGAATAAAACTTGCAAGGAGAAAAGAATAAAGAAAATTAAAATAAAGAATAAATGAATTATATTAACACAAAAAAAATAAAAATAAAAAGAATGAATAAATACAAATTACATATTATATACTATACATGGTTAAACTAATGTTCCATATTTGTGAATCTAGAGAGATGTGGACATGCATTGAATAAAACTCACAATGGTCATGTATTAATAAATTAACAAGAATAAAAAATTATATTCCACAAAATAAAAAAATTTGAGATAATGGAAATTACATATGTATAACACTATACATGGTTGTACTAATATGACATATGTGGACTTGAATTAAATAAATTTTCCAATTAGTCCAGTTAAATGGCCATGCAGTAATCAATTGACTATTGAATAAAACTTTTGCATACACTTGTAAATTTCAGTTTTAGTCATGATAAGTGTATGTAATATGTCCAATATCAACAAATTTACAACTCCTACTTGATCTCTAAAAAGTAAAATTTACCTTCTTTTTACCTACTCAATCTTTTTGAAACTAAGGAAATCAAGTCATTACTTGAGTGGGTTATTTAAGGAAACATAAGAAAGGGTTGGGTTCACTAATAAATTAGGAAAATATTTGTTTAGCTGCACTAGGAATTGCAACTTTAAAGGCCATAGAGATCATGAATGTTTTTAAGCTAAACAAAAGTCTCTAAGAAAAAGAAATAGTTGTAATAGAAAATGGTAGCTTTTGAAAGGTTTACAATTATTAATGAATTGAGAAAAAGGAGAACATCAAATGGTGAAATCATTTAGAGGAAACACTTATAAAGATATTATCCTGGGAAGAGAAATTGGGATATCAAATATAACAAAGAACAAAATTCAAAGAAATTGGGATCTCAAATATAACAAAGAAAAAAATTCAAGACAGATACCCTCCATCCATTTTAGATTCCTAATAATTGAAATGTCTTTTTGATCATCTAACTTATTGTACGGCATGCTATGATCCATAAAACTACTCTCCATTCATTTTAGATTCTTAACAATGCAAAACATCATTTTTCCATCTAATTTTATGCATGACATCTGATCATGAAGAGAAGGTAAAAAAAAATAAAAGAAAAAATAATCAAATAATAAAGAAGCTTGAAAGAGTTCATTGAAATCTCCAATGACCTTTCAAACTTAGGTATCCTATCATCCAAATATGGACATGTTATAAAAAATGTTTCCAATGAATTATACCTCTTATGAGATCATCAAAAAAAGATGAGAAATTAGTAAAAATATGTTTTTTTAATTAGTTGGAAGGAAGATGTTTTTATAGGTTAGAAGACTTGTCCTGTCCTCTTAGTATCCAAGCCTTAAACCATTCAACAATGGAATCTTCTTAGATTTGGTTTCCAAAGATAGAATGATGAGTACTCAAACACTATTGTTGCACTGCATTGTGTACATTTCCCAATCCTTAAAAATATATCTTAAATAACTCCTCTCATATAAGATAAGATGGCTGAATTTTCTGGACAAAAGAGAAGTGATTAAGTAAAATGTTGCAATTTGAAAATATTTATTTAGTACTCTTGGGAGAAACCAAATTGAGTATAGATTACAACCTCTTACTCAATATATAAAAAAGAGGAAGTGAAGCCATTGTGAAATGTTCAAGACCTTTGAAGGAGAGATAACAACTTTATAATGAGATTTCAACTAAATAATATTAACAATAAATTTTGACTCAGCACACATTTTTATTATTATATAAATTCAAATATTAAATAGAGCATAATCAATTGATATGCACCTATATTTCTCTAGCATAAGTTGGCTTATTAGCTTTCAATAGAAAAATATCATAAAATTATTATCAAAGAACCATATAAAATTTTGGGTAGCTCCAATACACCCATATAGAAGAAAGAGGAGTCATGGATAAAAGCTAATGACTTCAATACCACTATCCATGTAGAGGAAAGATGAGACATGGATAATTGTGAATGATTTTGTTTTGAGGTCAGTCTAGAGTAAATAATATAGGTAGGATTTATATGCAAATAGAAAATATCTTAGAGAGGCATCTTATGCGAAATTGTTTATTTATAAGGAAAGTTTATAACCTTGATTCTCATATTATTACTAGAAGACTATATCATTTTGCATTTACAACAATTTAGTATTAGTTCAAAGAAACAATGAAAGTATTTTATTTCACCTAAAAAAAATCTAGTCTCTATTCAAAATCCACCAAATAATCTACCCAAAATACACAAATTACTCCCTTTACATTCACCATGTTGTGAGCTACTCATCTTAATAAGAAAAACATTCAAAAATGAAAATAATTTTATAAAACCTTGTAAAAATTCAATATTTGGAATCTCTCAATATACTTACTTTTTTCCCCAAAGGATCTCCCTCATGTAATTACTTAAAAACATATTAAACATGGAAAACTAAACCTAAAAGATTGGAAATATAAAATTTTCAGCCTTGGAGAGGAAATCCTTGAAGTCATATGACATATCCTCTACTATGCAATAATAAGTGAATATAATCTATTAGGGATTTACATGAAGATAAAAAAAAATTCAATAGCTCATCTACTAAATTTGCTTAGTATAATTTCTCAAATTATTTATTTACATGGAATAATCATAAAGGGGGTTTCTATTTTATTCTTAAAAGTCTAGAATTTTTTTAAAACTAAAGTATTCACTCTAAAAGAAAAACATTTGAACTAATTGTATTTCAGCCCCAAAATATTCATTCTATGCTCAAAATGTAGAAACTACTAATTTACATTCAAGATGTCATCAATGGCTCATTGTGTTACTCAAATTTGAAAAAATGGAAAACAATATTCAAAAATGAAAGAAGGCTTATAGAAATATATTAAAATCCAATATGTGAAATCTCCAACAAATACTTGAACATTGCAAATAAAGTAAACATCATAAATAAATAAATAAATAAAAACTACAATAACTTTTGGCCCTCTATGCAAAGAGGAAATAACCAATTGATATCGAAAAAAATTTCTGCCATAAGTTTATTAAACCCAGAACAACCAATTGATATGCAATATTTCTTTATCATAAGTGTACTAAAGGTAAAATAACCAATTGATATGCACATCATTTCTCTCTCATAAATTGGATTACTAGCCTATATTGAAAAATCATTTATAATTGCAAATACTACCATTCTTGCAAACCAAGGGGGAGTCATGGAATGATAAGAGAAACAGGAAATTATTTCAAGTACAAATAACACATTCTACTGAATGGAATTATTTTAAGTACAAATAACATATTCTAGTGCATGGAAGGATAATAGAAACAAGAAATTCTTTTATGACAAATAACATATTCTCTTATGACAAATAACATATTCTACTGCATGGAATGATAAGAGAAAATATGTAATATGAATAATATATATTTGAAAGAATGGAGAAGCAAAAGGTATGCCAGGAAATGTTCTTTCAAAAAGTCAAGAATAAGATGGTTAAGGTGAAGCATAATACCAAATTTATTTATCCTAAGATACTTTTAGAGAGCCCTTGGGACAAAATGTCATATATCATGAGAACTATTAACATTCTCCAACAAAAATCAAAAGAGAATAAAAGATCAAAAGAGAATAAAAACTATGCAAATTATTAAAAAATATGAATTCTGGGAAGTTATATGTTATGAGATACTATTAGTGTTAACATTTTGCAGAAGATCAAGAAATCAAGAAAAACATTTAGTCAACATTTTGCAGGAGATCAAGAAATCAAGAAAGACATTTAGTTTTACTGAGACATTTATTATGTTCAGATACCCTTAGTATCAGCATATTGCAAGAGATCAAGAAATCAAGGAAGATATTTAACCTTACTTAGACCTTTATTGGTAATCTATAACTTGATTTCTACAAACCAAAAGACCTTTACAACCTATAATTATTATCTCAACCATACAAACGTTTAGTAAAGTAGAGTAATGTGCATACGGCCAAACACAAATCCATATTGAATACCGTATAAGTTTGCAGAGTGATAAACAAAGACTGTAATTTCATAAGCAGTTCTTCTAATAACATAACAAAATAGTTCGCTAAAACATCACAGTTATTACTAAAATTCTGAAATTCTGAGAGTTATTACTAGGCAGAAGTTCCCACTGTTAGTGTAATGAGGATCAGGTTTTTCCAGGCTGCTGATTACGCGCACCACGACTAGCAGGACGGCGAGCAGTACATAGAGGGCATTTAAAATATGGAGGCTCTCCCGTCAACTGTTGTGGAAGGGTAAGAGGGCCCACTTTACTCCTGGCGTCGCATTTAGCGCAATAATAATCAATCCTGTAACAGTTCCCACTCTCCATTTCGTATTCGAATCTCCAGAAGTAGGTGGGCTTACCTCCTCCACCAGATCCTTTCATGGAGTCTTCCATGCTCAATACATTACAGCGTCCCACTACACTTGTCCATTCCTCCACCGTTTCCCTATCTGAAACCAGCAACTCATTGACACCGTGGAATGGCTGCCTCCCTGCCTTCGTCTCTTCAGGCTTCAAGCACCATCTGACGTGGAGTTTGTGCTTCAGTTGGGCAGAAGGGTCACGCTCAATCCTGGTGACTCTGCCCACTGACGTGGACGCCCCACATCGGAGGCGCACGAAGCTGTCCACGGTGATCCACTCGTTGGTGCCGCGGAGGCGAAGGCGTTTCGGCTCTTTGCCGCTGCTCTTTGCAGTGTAGACCGCGGGATCTTTGCCGCTGCTCTTTGCAGTGTAGACCGCGGGATTTTTGGAGACCGGGCACTGCGCCGTTTCTTTTCCTCTTTTCTTGGCCTCCACTTGGCCAGTTGACGCTTCGTCGACCGAGCAACTGACTATTACTTTACAAAGTTCCACCTCGTAACTTTCCGCATCACTCTCTGTGCTCGAGTCAACAACAACTTCTTTACCTTTTGCCGTCATTCTATGCAAGTGTCTTTAAATTTTACTTGTGCTCTTTCCTCTGAAATATAAAATGAATCTATTTACAACTAAACAATTTACTGATCATTTTAAAACATTTACTGATAATTTTAAAACAAAAAGATATAGAAACAATTAAAAAAAATTAAAAGATACCTCCCGAGTCTTTTCCGTGTGCCCTAACCTGTGAGTTTTCCTGTTACCCCAACCTTTGCGTAAAGGATCAATGCCGGGATCAATGCCGAAGCTTTCCGCATAAAACTTGAGTGATTCTATCTCCATCCTAATAGGGATATTTATACTTTAAACTTTCTTTTTCCTACTCAATATTTAATAAATAAATAAATATTAATATTGAAATTTTCAATATATATTAATATTTTATTATATTAAAAATATATAATTAACGGTCCACTAATAACTACCCACCCCATTTTCTTACGTTATATATATATAACTAATTAATCATTATTAATAATATTACTCTAGATTCATCTTAATTTCAAATGTACCAAACCCCCGAAGGATCAAATGTATATTTACAAAAGAGTTAATATGAAGATTCTTTTTAATAAAAAGTGAATAAAATATAATATGTTACCACTTCCACCCAATAAAAGTGGCTAGGGGCGGGGAAATACTAGTTACAATATTACAATATTATATTGTACGAGGTATTACAATATAATATATAATATTAAATACTAATAAAATAGAATATTACAATGTTATATGTTACCAAGTATTTATTGTCACCCTCACCCAATAAAAAGTGGCTAGGGGTGGTATGTATATGTTTTTGGTGGGCCTAATGGTTAAGAGTATGTGTTTCCTTCTAAGAGGTCATAGGTTTAAAACTAGAGTGAGGGGGGTAGAGTATGTATGTTCTCATAGACTTAGCAATGAGAATTGCATATCTCTCAAACTAATTATTATTTTTTTCCATTTTCAATTACTTTATCTCACTACATAAAGTATTTTGTTTATGGCCGACATTGATTTTTAAAGTAATGTTATTCATTATTCTTTTATGTAACGTTACACACAAAATCTCTCCCATATGCATATACATATATTAGCCCACATACACATATTTTAATTTCTTTAATGTAATTTTAGGTGACAACATCTTCCTCTTGTACTCGATGGTAGAGCACCTCTCGATGCAATTAATTAGTTAACTATCAAATAAAATCTCTGTCATATGCATACCAACACATACATATTTTAATTATTTTAATGTAACTTTAAGTGACAACATTTTTGTCATGTATTAAGTTGTAGAGCAACTCTCGGCGCAATTAATGAGTTAACTATCAAATCTTAAGAGTTAAGATCAAATCTTCCAACTATAACTATCTACTGGTCCACAACTCTTCAAGTGTTATAATAAGGGGCAAAAAATGATCTTTAAGATTGAACCTAAGTAGATGGGAAACCAAATCGTGCTCCCAACCTCTCATATTTTTAAGAAATAAATAATAAATTGTTAAAGATTCATTTTTATATAAGAAATGAAAACACATTTTATTATAAGAAATATTTTACAAATACTAATAACTACATGAATAGTCAACTTTATGTTTACCAAAAATATATATTTATAAATTAAAAAAAAACTAAAACTAAAATTTCTAGAAGCTTTAAACTATAATCTAGATAAAAAGTAAATTGTACTCTTATCCATTAAACCGTAACATATACTCTTATCCATGATCTTATTACTTGTAATTTTGAAAGTACTATACAAGTTTTCACATGATTTCCATTATCTTATTACTTATAATCTTGAAAGTACTATAGAAGTTTTCACATGATTTGATTTAATGATACAATCGAAATTAAACTCACTATTTTATTATTGATAATTTTGTATAAATATATATAATACTTAATATAGTTCTTTTTGGATAGTTTTTGAAAATAAGTAAACATTGTAGTGCAATGATATTTCACTTCATAATTGGATTGGTTTAATATAGAATATATATATTCATATTATATTATATTGCCTCAAACTATCTCAACAAAGAAATTTTGGGCTCTATAACAATGTCATTTAAGTAGGTTAACAACTTCAAAAGAAATAAAGCATATACACTAACACAAGATCTAGTAAAACCTTTTGACTCATGTTAGTAGTAAGTAGTACTACTGTTATGGTAAGTTAGCAACAATGAGAATGAATTCCCTATCCTTGTCTTTGATTAGTGATCTCTTTTTGCCTATTAACACAATTTTGCAAATATTATTTCAAGTGGTTTTTTTAAAATTAAGTTTATATATATATTAGATTAGAAATGATCATATCAATTTAGGAAAAGAAAATTGAAAACAAATTTATAACCACATAAAAATTTTACCACTAAAAATTTACTTGCAATTAGAAAAAATGATTTATGAAATGTTATAACAAAAAATTCATTAAAAAGAAATCATCTGAGTCCTAGTTTTCCAAGGATTCCACATAAATTTTAAGATAACTTGAGATATAATTCCTACTTGTCTTTGGTGTGCTCATCAATTATAGAATGAGTTTGTTTCTATTAGTTATGAGTTTGTTGAGTTTTAGCTGGTCGAGCTATTCTCTCAAACTAGTTAGCTTCCTAGATTAGTGTGTGGTTGAGATATTCACTCAACTAATAGATTGTATGTCCAAGATAGACTAGCTATGTGGAGAAATAGCCTCATGTATTTATATTGTATTAATATTTTCATATGAATACAATCTTTGAGTACAATGTTCAATTTTGAGTACAATGTTCAATTTTAAATTGGTATCAAAGGCTAAATGGGCGTGAGCCTTGGCCCTTGAGGAGCTAAGTATCATGGAGAATATATGTATTTGTTTTCAGAGTGATTATCTGTAGTATTGTTGATTTGTCTAGTCTTCAGGTTTTCCAGCTGAGTTGTACTCATGCTAAAGTTTTATGGTTGAGTGATCTTCGTGAGCAGGTTTTGAATCTATTGCCTTTGCCATACTGAAAAGGAAAAAAAAACAACTAGAGATATTTGTAGCTTCACTAGAGAGATCATGTTCGAGCAAGTCATTTACTCATTTATCACCATAAGAAGTGTTAAGTCCATGTGGGAAAGCTTCTAAATGTATTATTCAAGGGAGAAGAATTGAATCTCGCATGTAGTTGGTGGTTTCTCACAGATAATTTCATAGGGTGGCAAGAAGACGCAGGCTTAACCATTGTCACCTGCATATTTTTTTTCCAAGAGAATGAACAACGTGGTGATCCGTTTTTCAAATTGGTATCAGATCCTATAAGGACCTGGTCCTTTCCCCCTCATGGGAGGGTCTGGAAATAAAAATAATATTGTGTGGTGTTAGTGGTACTACTTTTCCATCATATGTTGAATGTGTGGGTGATGAAAGACTCCGTATGGTGATCTAGTGTTGTGGGTGCATTTGCAAAATTTGTCTTGGTGTTAGAGGGGCTACAACTTCTATGTTTTTTTATGTATTTCGTGGGATGTTCCACTTGGATCCATCTATGAGATCTACTAGTGGACATTACTACGGTTTGTCCCTGTAATAGGAGCGATCAAATTCAACATGTTTTGCATGAATAAGAGTGTGAATTAGCATTTGGAGAGGCATTGTGTGAACTGTATGGATTGCAGAGCCTAATCACATTGGAGGAGTGTGTTGTGAACTAAAGACTCTTTGTTATGTGCAAGTCGAGCGTATGCAAAAAGACTTGCGCTCTTGTCTTAATCGTGTTCGAGGAGGTTAAGTGTGGATTAATGCAGTGAGAGCATACAATGAAGATATTATAGAGTGTGTGCAGAGATCCACACAACCAACCTTTCTGTGTAGAACCAATAGTTTGGTGTTTCACGAGGAAGCTACTTCAGAAAATTGTGGTCGGTTTGTGTCATGGTTGTGGTCAAGTCGATGAGAGCTAGTATGTACATCAGTGTGCGACTAGTGTTTGTGGTGTGAGTGGAAACATTGGAGCATTATGCTACTTCCTGCCAAGATTGGGTCCAAGCAAACTGATATGTGTGCCAGCATGAGGTATGGCTCATTTTTTTCACACCTCCAGTCTATGTATTTTCAATTCACACTTCGAGTGGAATTGGTATGAGTTAAACTGGCCTAAGAAAAGTAAAGCCCCAAACTGCATAGTGCAGACTTTGAAATGTGGTCCCTACTAGTTCCTCGGTTCAGCAATTTGGTGTGCTGACCGTAGATACGATCCTTCTTGTGAAAACGTTGTGTACTGTGGGTGAGGAGCTTTGAAAAGGGTTTTTGTTGGATTAATTATAAGAGCCAATGTTTTAATCAGTAGTAGAAGCTTCAGTGGAGTTGTGCCCGGAAAAGGCTGCTGTTGAGACTAAGGTCGTTGTCGTGGCACTCTTATTGATGGGAGGTCATGAGGAGTAGATGTTGCTTTTGCGTTGAGATCCTAGAGTCATGGATCTGTCATGTTCAGGTTCTATTTTTATTTTTTCCGCCATGAACCCTGCCTTTTGTGGCTGCCTCTCCTAGTAAGTCTCCTGTGCTATGCAAATTTAAATTAGTTTCTTCATCCATATTCTCAAGCACCATTGCATGTGGAGTTTTTTCTTCAATTGGGTAGATGGGTCATGCCCAATCTTGGTGACTCTAGCCACTGATGTGGGTGCCCCACATCGGAGGCACATGAAATCGTCCATGGTGATCCAGTTGTTGGTACCGTGGAGGCAAAGGGATTTTGCCTCTTTGTTGCTCCTCTTTGTGGTGGGGACAACGAGATCTTTGTTTCTCCTTGCGGTGGAGACCATGGGATCTTTGGAGACTCACTACGCCACTTTTTGGTTTCCTCCTTTCTTGGCCTCCAATTGGCCACTTGGCACTTCGTCATCGGAATTGACTATTACCTTAGTATAAAGTACCACCGAGTAATGTGTTGGACAACTAATCCTCAGGGTTAATGATAGGATTAGTTTGGGTAGTTATTGGAGTCGAAGAGAACCAACGAACTAATTCAACTATTTCCTATATGTATTTATATGTACAACATGTACATAATTTTTTGAGATTGAATAATATACATTTGATTTGGTTTCGAGTCTCGTGTGTTTTAAAGTGGTATCACAATGGGTAATTCCCATTCATTGAATTGTGTCACTAGTTTTGTGGCCTTCTTATGGGCTCAAAGTTTTGTGGTCCATGGTAGTTTCCCCCCGTGGAACCAACCAACCCAAAATTTTCCATGGAATCTAGTGATTTCTCTTGCAGTCGTGACGTGGAAACCCCAAATTTCTCACCCCCAAGCAAATAATTTCTGAGATGTGAGCAATAAAAAATCTCGTTTAGAGGATGAGGCAAAGCCGCAATAGCGAGAGAGTTGTCGAGATTTTTTTTAATAATGTGTCACAAGAGCAAAGCTTTGAATCGGGGCGACCAAGGGCTGAATGATAGTGGCTTGTGGTAGCAAGGTCACTCTGCCACATACAATACCCTATCACTTATTTAAGTCATTTGCAAAGGCTTCTTCTCAATGACCATTTGAAATTGAACTTCAAAGCTGCCTTGACTGAGATGCTTCACGATCCGAGTTTGCAAATGACACAGGCCCGTGGGGTCGACAAAGCGATGCCCCTATTGTGGGTTGATATACAGTCGAAGAGTGACATGAACCACTTCTTGCGTGGATTCTGACTTATAGGTGTTGAGTCATAATCCGACACACGGTAGCTTTGCGCTACTAGCTTTTCAACCAAGTGTGATGACCAATTGTGTGAATCAACGGTTCCTCTTTTATTAAGAAGAATTACTATTGTGATGTGGTTCATTATTAGGGTAAAACTAACGTATCTCACGAACCTAAGAACTTGGCATCAATGCAATCTATAGATCTAGGATACAAGAGAGAGCATGAATGATTGAAAAATATTATGAAACATGACAAGAAGGATCATTCCCTTCTCCCTTGTAGTGTTATGACATTAATTAGGTATTGCGCCCACTATTTAACCATTACAAGTAAATAGATGAAATAACTATGACATGAACGAGTCAATTAACTACGCTTATAACCAACATAATACTATGAAAATAACATTAATATAACAACCATTAAATCCACATATTAATAAGTACAGAAGAAGTAGAACTTAAATTTTATTAATCAGGAAAATCCGACCAAATTCGGGACTTCCACGTACCACCCCTCCGTAGACGTGGATGAACCAAATATTTATTTCAGTGAGTCACCCCCATGTCATATTCCAAGCATGAATGTGGGATCTCATGAATAAACCAATCCAAAAACAACCAAGGTAATCAAGAGGTTAAATCACCTCCACCCTTAACAAACCGTGATCACACAAAAATGAATGCTCTGATCACAAAACTGAACCAAACTTGGAATGTCATTCAGAATCTATGACTATCCTTGATGAATTTTTCGTCTCCTTGTCCCTAAGGCTTTAATGCAATCCAATCCGGGATCATTATTCCCTAAACCGAGAAACCATCCTCTGAGGCTTTACTGCATTCCACACTGGATCACTAGACCCTAAACCGACACTCCTTTATGAGGTTTTACTGTGTATCCCACCAAAACCAGTCAAAGAATTCCTAGGCCTTTAGGAATGAACCTTGAGACCACCTCTTCCTCGGATTCCAAAATCCATCGAGCAATTCCAAAACTCAAAACAGAGATAAACATCCCAACACACCATGGCATATGGAATAAGCAATGCTAGGCTTAAAATGACTGTCATAACCCCACAAAAATCTTAGGATATTCCGAAAAATAGGAAATAGTTAAGCATAACTTAGTCTAGTGTAGAGTTAGGTAAAGTGTGTTTCTTTACTATGTACTTTTTTAACTTACAATCCGACGATCACGATATGTAGTGATCCGACAATTCATTCTCTCCTCGGTATTACCGACACTTGATCCGTGGCTTAGCACCCGATTGGTCCATGATCTCTTTTTAAAGAGCACGGAGGGTCATTTCTAGGTTAACTTTTCATGAGAGAAGCTTATGTAAAATTTCATTCTTTTATTAATAAATTGCGTGAAGTGGCTGTGTTGGCTCAGGCCGTGGACTGTTTCCCTCTTTGAGGGATTTAACCACGTCAAAAATATTGGTGTATTGATCTGTAATCTGTTTGTGAGCGGTGTCCTTTGGTGTTATGTCTGAGGAACTTACCCTGTAAATTCCTACATGGTATCAGAGCTATTTGAGGATTGTGTCTGTTGGTGATCCAAATCTGAAGCTGGTAGAACTGCATCCGACTGTCATTTCCTAGATCTACTGTTTCTGAAAACTTTCGGGCCGAGAGGACTGCTCTATTGTGTTAGGAGCATCTATTCCAGTGAAGAACCCCTTTCGTTTCATGCGAAAAGGTTTCTGGTAGCCCTAGCTACATCATTTTTAAGATCTCGAGGTATAGAGTGTTTATTTGCAGTTTCTAGTTATTTTCTCTCTGTTTATTATTTCGGTTTATTTAGCTTCTTTTTTTATTACCAGATCTATACCTTTCATTTCTGCGTATGATCTTTGCCTGCGACTCTATGCGACCTGGGAAAATCAGAAAAATAGAGGAAGGATTTTTCTCATGCATATGCTCTTTTCCATTGCACCTTAGTGTGATCTCGGAAAATCAGAAACATTGAGGAAAATGTTTAGTTTCCGGGTAAAGCTAACTTCAACCGAAAGGTTTGTTTTTTTTTGTATGTCCGTGTTGGATTTTGTGTTTTCTATTTTGTAGGGAAAAAGAGCTTTCTCAAGAAAGCATGCAACCCAAAGCTTCAGTGACTAAAAAAAAAAAAAACCCTTCCTCTTTTCCAAAATTACTAAACTTTTAGTTTAGCTCACTTGGTCCAAAGCTAATTTATGAGAGTAGAGGTCTTGACTTCAAGTCTCCTTTTTGTTGAGCTAATTAGATTAAGTTTGGAAAGGGGGCGGATTTTTTTTAACATTTTTTTATTCCCGCACATTCGCGCACTTTGCCGGCGACTTCAACAAATATTTTTCAAAAAGCCATAACTTCTTCATCCGGAAGCCTTTTTCAGAGCCGTTTTTTTTAAAACAGCGTAATTTTTCGAGATCTATCCATTGGAACACTTACTTTCAGCATCTTCAGCTTCAGTTTTTTTTTTAAATGGAAAGTCCATGCCAAGTCATTCTTGACAGCACTAACTACTTCCAATGGGTATCCTACATGGAAGATTTACTTAGAAGTAAAAGTCTCTACAGAATAGCCATGGGCCAAGAGAAGAAACCAAAAGATGAAGACAAGGTTGTAAAATGGGAAAATAGACAAGATCAAGCACGTGGTTTGATAGGGATGTCTATTTCTCCTGATCTTAGATTCCATATTGCAGAACTTGATACTCCTCATGAAGCATTGGAACAAATCACTAAAGTTTTTGGGATTAAAAATGAAATTAGAGCCCATCAACTTGAAAATGAGTTGCTTACATTTGATCCTAATAATTTTTCTTGCATTGAAGATTTCTTGTCCAAATTCAAGACCCTTAGATATCTCTTGGAAGGTGTTAAGGTTAAGAAAGAAGATAGTAACCTTATTTATTCCATTCTTACTAAGTTGGGACGAGCCTACTCTGTGTTTATTTCCACCTTCCATTCTACAAGAGAAGCCTTCATTTTTCAAAGACAAGACTACAAATCCCCTTTCCTTTGATGCTTTTTTTTATTCTTTAATAAGAGAACAAGAAAAACTCTTACACCTTGGTCTTCTTAACCTTGGAAACTCTTCTAAGAAAGCGTTAATCGCCCAGCAGCAACCAAACTCAAAGAATCCTAAGAAGTCATATCCTAAAAAGAATGGTCCTAAACCAAACAAGGGTCCTAAGCAATTTCAGCCTCGAAATGAAAAATCATTTCACCAGAATGATAAGGCAAATAAAAACAAAGGCAAGAAGACTGATAGACATTGCAACTTTTGTAATCGAGATGGCCACTTAGAATCTAAATGCTTTAAGAAGATGGAAGCCTTGGAAGTAGCAATGAAGAAACATAACATCAATTTGGAGCACTCTTCAAATTCATCTTCAGGAATGGCACTTTCTGCATGTGGTTGTCAAGCATCTCGATCTGGCTATGCATTAAATGTCTCTTCTTCCTCTCCTTCTCATGAATGGCTCATTGATTCTCGAGCTTCTTATCACATGGCCAAAAATAAAGCCATGTTTTCTTCTTTAAATGATTGTAACACCAAAAATATATATGTTGGTGATAATAGATCTCTTAGTGTTGTAGGGTCTGGAACTGTTCATATAGACAATGGTCAATTTTAATGATGTATTATGTGTTCCAACCTTATCCTCCAACCTTCTATCTGTTTCAGATAACTCATTCAGGTGAAGGTAAAATCATTGAATTTTCACCTCACGATGTTGTAATTAAGGACCTAAAGGATCCTAGATAGATTTTAGCTACTGGCATTGCTGATGATTCTAGAAGGTTGTATAAGTTTCACAACTTTGGGTCATCAAGTCTTCCCTCAATATTTGTTGCTCATAATGATGAAGTGAGCAAACTTTGGCATGAGCGATTTGGTCACATAAACTATCGCTCCCTTCATAATCTATGTAAAGAAAATATGGTGACAGGTATCCCAATGGTATCTTGCAGAGATGGTGTTTGTTCCGGATGTGTACTCAGAAAACATCATCGCGACGGTTTTGAAAAACGTGCTTGTTGGCACGCCTCAGCCCCTCTACAGCTTGTGCATAGTGATTTATGTGGTCCACTTTCAGTTGTCTCCTTCTCTGGCTACAAGTATTTCTTAACTTTCATTGATGATTTCTCCAGACGCACTTGGGTATACTTCTTAAAACTCAAGAGTGAAGTATTTAACAAATTCTTGACCTTTAAGGCCTTTGTTGAAAAACAATCTGGACATCAAATTCTTAAGCTAAGATCTGATAATGGCGGAGAATATGTTAAAAATGACTTCATCAACTTTTGCACTGAGAATGGAATTCAATTGCAACATACTGTTCCATATACTCCACAACAAAATGGTGTAGCTGAAAGGAAGGATCGCACCTTAAAGGAAATGCCTAATTGTACACTTCAATCTAAAGGACTTAGTCTTAATTATTGGGCAGAAGAAATTAACTGTGCAAATTACATAATAAATCGTACTCCTACTAAATTTTTAAAGAATATCACTCCTGAAGAAGCATGGAGCTCAATTAAACCAGATGTGAGTCACTTTCGTGTTTTTGGAAGTGAAGCATGGGCCCATATTCCAGATGAGAAACATAAAGCTTTAGAACCTAAGAGTGAAAAATGTATTTTTGTTGGATATTTTGAAGATGTCAAAGGATATAGACTTGTTCCATTTAAGTGCAAAAATGTTATCATTAGAAGAGATGTAAAGTTTGATGAAAATATATCGGCCTACGAGCCTAGTTCAGCGAATGTGCCACCTCTCTCTATCTCTTCTACTTTTTGACCTATTTCTTCTTCAAATGATGAAAGTGAGGATGAAATCCTCCCCCACCTTCTCAGGATCCTCCTTCAGCCCCTCCACTTCCAAAATGGGTCCGTGCTACTCGGGATGCAGCAGGTGATCTTGCCGGTGATCCTACAGACGATCACTATACATGTTCTCAGTTCGAAAGAGACTCTTCTTTATTGGCTCAAGTCTCAGCGAATTATGATCCTGGCACCTTTGCAGAAGCTTCAGGCCATCTAGATTGGGACGCAACTATGAATGAATAATATCGTTCATTATTGGAAAATGATACATGGGATCTTGTTCCTCTACCAAAGGGACGCAACATTGTTAGATGCAAATGGGTTTACAGAACCAAGTATGGACCAGATGGGAATTATGATAAGCATAAAGCTCATCTTGTTGCTAAGGGTTTTTCACAAGTTGAAGGCATTGACTATACTGAAACCTTCTCCCCTATTTCCAAAATGAACTATGTCCGCCTTGTTCTTTCCCTTGCTACCTCTTTCAAATGGGAAGTCCATCAAATGAATGTTAAATCCGCCTTCTTGCATGGGGATTTGCATGAATAAATATATATGGAACAAACCATTGGCTTTATACAAATAGACTCCAGTATTGTATGTCGGCTTAAGAAATCCCTTTCTGGTCTCAAGCAAGCTCCTCGGGCTTGGTACGCCAAAATGGATAGCTTTATTTTTGAATCTGGATTTTCTAGGTGTCATTCTGACAACACTGTCTACACCAAGAAAGTGGGCAAGTCTCTTATAATTCTTGTTATTTATGTTGATGATCTTATCCTCACTGGTAATGATCCCAACCTTATCAACCATGTGAAGTCCAGCCTTAAAAAGAAGTTTGAAATCGCAGACTTAGGACACTTGCATTTATTTCTCGGTCTTAAAGTGTTGCAATCCAAGGAAGGTATTTCCCTTTCCCAATCCAAGTATGTCTGTGATCTTCTACACCATTTTCACATGGAATGTAAGCCAGGTCCTTCTCCCTTTCAGTCTGGAGTCAAACTTTCAGTCACTTGTACTTCCGCTAAAGTTGATGCTACCTTATACCATCAACTTGTGGGAAAAATTTTGTATCTAACCCATACTCATCCTGACCTTTCCTTTGCTGTTGGCCTTGTTTCTCGGTTTATGCAAAAGCCACGTGAAAGTCATTGGAAAGAAGCTAAAAGAATACTTCATTATGTTCGAGGTACAGTTTAGTTTGGAATTCATTATAGTGCCGAAGCATATCCTCTATTGGTTGGTTTCACTAATTCCGATTGGGTTGGTGACCCTGATGATTGGAAGTCTACTGTCGGTTATGTGCTCACTCTTGGTTCAGGACCTATTACATGGGCTTGCAAGAAACAAGGTGCCATTTCTCTTTCTTCAGCAGAAGCAGAGTATCATGGTGCCATAGAAGCTAGTAAGGAAGCCTTTTGTCTTCGTTAGATCCTATCAGAGTTCGGCTTTCAGCAGCAGCATCTGACTACACTTTGGTGTGATAATCAAAGTGCCATTCAACAATGCAAAGATCCAGTCCAACATCAGCGTAGCAAACACATTGAACTACACATGCACTTCATCAGAAATCTCATTCATGACCATGTTCTTGAAGTGCAATATTGTTCAACAGATGATCAAGTTGCAGACATCTTTACAAAGGCTCTCACAGAGCCGAAGTTTACTAAACTTCGATTTATGTTTGGAGTTCAGGAAGTTGTCACTAAGGGGGGATAGGCTCTTGTGCCTCCTTCCTTCTCCTATTGTGTCATATTTGTAAATCCTTCAATCCTATCCCAAGTTGTCATTAAAGGGGGATGTTATGATATTCCGACACATAGGAAATAGTTAAGTATAACTTGGTCTAGTATAGAGTTAGGTAAAGTGTGTTTCTTTACTATGTACTTTTGTAACTTACAATCCAACAGTCACGATATGTAGTGCATAGAAAATTTTAGGGGCGAATGTTCATCCTTTGGAAAAATTAAGGTGTTAAATTTTTAGTGGGTGAATATTTTGTATCATAGTACATTTTACAAATCACCTCAAATAGCCCACCTTATTTTAAGGGAGAGGGTAAAAAAGGTAAATTTAGCCCTTGAAATTAGGATTTACAACCTTCCATTCGCCCATTTTCAAGAATA